>JAVJIX010000118.1:1150000-1157500 GCA_036785185.1 Paratrypauchen microcephalus | reverse complement strand
ATTTTATCAGAGGAAAGCGCCTGACTCCATTGGATTTCCACCAAAGAAGGGGGTCTTCATCTCCCAGAATAACAGCCTCGTGTGGAAGTTGCGTTTGTAATAAGAAACCCGAAAACTTCTCACATTTCAGACTCAAAAACGGAGAGTTGTTTTTATTAACACGCGAGAATATCAGAAAAGGAGCTGCGCTAGAACACAAAAGCAGCGTGTCAAACGTCACGCCTTTCTTAAAGGGACCGCAACTATTATCAGAAGCAGTGACTTTATAACCAAGTGCTTAACCAAGAACTGAGCAAAACCCGCATGGCAAAGCTGTAACAACACAGTTAAGAAGGTGAATTATGCATACATTCACGAGTGCACTACACTCGCGACAATATGCAGTTGCCTCTGCTCCTCCACAGTGCCGCTGTTATCTCTCGACGGGTAGGATGTTTCACCAGAACACCGCCACAGTTTTAATGCACGTTTTACACACAGCCTCATTGACATTTCCCGGCTCTCCCTTGTCATTTGGCCGAAATCCGAAATGCTGCCAAAGTGCAGATGTTGTGTTTTTCTTTGGGACCTACTCAGCGCGGTCTGTCATGTTGTCTTCTCCTTCTCCCTTCTGAGCGGTAATGTCACGTGACGACGCAACATCCAGGAACTTCATCGAACGTCATCTCTCCGATAGTAATATTAGTTTTAAACTGTAATAGTATTAAATTAACAAACACAACCACACATACATAAGTGCTGGACAAACACTCTGTATTTAGGCATTAAATTAATTATAGTTAATATAATATTAGGGCAAGATTTTTTTAATTTTTTTTTAAATGACGGTAATGAATCTGATACCGTTGCTATTTTTAGATACCGCAGTATACCGTATTACCGCCCAACCCTACTCTGTGTCATGAACCTGTTTTAAAAAAAAACAAATCGTGTTTAAATATTCTTAAATGGAACCTTCTTGTGTGAGGTGACAGTTTTGGTCTCCTCACTGCCCCATTCCTGCTAAGGACCCTGAAAAGTACTCTACTGTGTCATATGCAGTGTTGTATAAAGTACTGGAGAATCAAACTCAAGTAAAAGTATAGGTTCCCCTCCCAAAAATGACTTTGGTAAAAGTCGAAGTCACTGACTGAAATGTTACTTGACTAAAAGTCTTAAAGTATCTGGAATTTCATGTACTTAAGTATGACAAGTACTGTAAAAATAAATGTACTCAAGTAATGTAATTAAAAGTACAAGTAAAAGTATCAAGCAAAGGCAGTCTGAATTTGTAATATTTTTTTATGTTTGTTTTATTTTATTTTTTTAAATAAAGGTTTTGGGGGAACAAGAGTGCTGAAAATTAGGCATTTGGCCCTTAACTCAACTGTAAAACACCATGTTCTACTCACCCATGGTAGTTTTGTGTCATTTGGAGCACTGTGTGTCATTTGTAATTTATTAATTATGAGTCTAGACCCGGTCTAGACCTGGTCTAAACCGGGACTAAACCGGGTCTAAACCTGGACTAAACCGGGTCTAAACCTGGTCTAGAGTCTAGACCCGGTCTAGACCTGGTCTAAACCGGGACTAAACCTGGTCTAAACCTGGACTAAACCTGGTCTAAACCGGGTCTAAACCTGGTCTAGAGTCTAGACCAGGTTTAGACCAGGTTTAGACCGGTCTAAACCGGGACTAAACCGGGACTAAACCGGGTCTAGAGTCTAGACCAGGTTTAGACCTGGTTTAGACCCGGTCTAGACCCGGTCTAGACCTGGTCTAGACCTGGTCTAGACCTGGTCTAGACCGGGTCTAGACCTGGTCTAAACCGGGTCTAAACCTGGACTAGACCAGGTTTTAACCTGGACTAAACCAGGCCTAGACCAATTCTAAACCAGGATTAAACCACCGCAACCTTGTGCGTGTTCACGTGTCCGCGGGTGCACGTGTCGGCGCGTGCCTAAACAGGTTGAATAATTGTAAAATATAAATCTGTCCTACTTCGCGGATTTCCACTTTTACGGGCTATTTCTGGAACCTAACCCCCACGACAAACGAGGGATTACTGTACAACATTAAACTTACCTCTATGTGTTTCTTAAGGTTGGACGGGGAGTTTTTGTAAGATAAGATTTCTACTTTTTTTGGAAGGCATAAAAGGCACTTCATTCTGTAAGACGAATCCTTTACATCAGTGTAAGAAAACATCGTGTTTAAGTAGGGCCAGGGGTGCTCATCTTGAGGGTCCCCTTCATTTCTGGCCAGCGTGGTTTCTGTCTCCTCTTCCATCAGATGCTGATTGCAATTAAGCTAGCTGCGTAAACCAACAGGTTCTCGCTGATTGTCATGCGCAAGAGGCGAACAAGCCCAGGCTTGTCCCAACTTCGTTGCTGTCAGACTTTTTTTTTTTTTTTTTTTTTTTTTTTTGTAACGAGTAACTAAACGGCACATTGAAAATGTATCGGAGTAAAAGTATGCAATTAAATTCGGAAATGTAGTGAAGTAAAAGTGAAAGTTATCATTTAAAAAAAAACTCAAGTAAAGTACAAAGTCTCCGAAAATGTACTTAAGTACAGTAGTGAAGTATTAATACTTCGTTACTATACAACACTGGTCATATGTACTTTATATTACTTTTGTATAGATTATTATGAATTAATTACTATAATAACTTGGAAAACATGTCCAAACTTAAAGGGATATGCCACCCCCAGGTCAAATTTGGGCATCTCCCCACAGATTAGACTTGGTGTGGACCTGGTTAAGACATAGTCCTGGTAGAGACCTGGTTTAGCTCTAGATTAGACCTGGTTTAGCTCTAGATTAGACCTGGTTTAGCTCTAGATTAGACCTGGTATAGACCTGGTTCTGGAATTGTCCTGGTTTCGACCTGGTGGTGAAGTTTGAGAGCCATGGGTCTGTTGATTCTTGTGAGTTTTAAGACTTATAAAGTGGAGTAATTACTCTGCAAGTGTGAATATAACGTACAGCAAATCTTTAATACTGTAGTTTGAATAGTTTCAAGTCTTTACTGCCTCCACTTGGGAGGAAATGGGGAGACTGTGGTGGCACAGACAGTCCATCAGCTTTAGACTGGGACCACTTTAATCTTCTGTTAATGGACACCGCTGATCTTTGCATAACAGCATGCCGAGTTTGTGCATGAGACTTTTTGTAATGATCCACTGTAGTTTTACTGTAGCTGTGCTGTGGAAATGTTTCTCCTCTTTAAAGGGATATGCCACCCCCAGGTCAAATTTGGGCATCTCCCCACAGTCCAGAGACTAAAACAAGTGATGAAAAGCGTTTTCCTGGTCACCCAGCCATTGTCCGAGTCTCTCAGCACTGACCGCTGCGCGAGCTGCTGCTCCTCCGCGTTGGACTGGAGGCTAACGGCGCCAGAGAAAGATTTCGGCCAAATTGAATTAATTTGCTCGATGCGTTTCCCAATTACTTTGTGTGTAGTGCGCATTCATATCGAGTGCAAATAAATGAGAGCTTGACTTGGTCATTTTGGGTGGGAACTATTTTTCAGTGCGGAAAAAGACAGACGAAGCACACACCACGCTGACAGGGGAATCCCTGTTTACGCACCAGGAAGGGAGTTCCCCCGTTACGCTGCGTGCTTTGTGCTTCGCCTTTATTTTTCCGCACTGAAAAATAGTTCCCACCCAAAATGACCAAGTCAAGCTCTCCGTGTTGATTTGCACATTTATTTGCACTCGATATGAATGCGCACTACACATAAAGTAATTGGGAAAAGCATCGAGCAAATTAATTCCTTTTGGCCGAAATCTTTCTCTGGCGCCGTTAGACTCCTGTCTAACGCGGAGGAGCAGCAGCTCGCGCAGCGGTCAGTGCTGACAGACTCGGACAATGGCTGCGTCACCAGGAAAACGCTTTTCATCACTTGTTTTAGTCTCTGGACTGTGGGGAGATGCCCAAATTTGACCTGGGGGTGGCATATCCCTTTAAAGGCACAGTATGGAACATATATTTGTATTGCACTGAACAATGTCCTCACTGTGAGCAAGCATCTGCACAAACCTGACTACAGGGGGTCCTCGGGTTACGACGTTGATCCGTTCTTAAGACGCGTCGTAACCCGAATTTCGTCGTAAGTTGGATTTTGACTTTGATCTTCCAACCAAAGCACCAATAACCTTTCCATCTCAATAATTAGACCACTACACTGCTTGGTTATCACTGCCGCTTTCATAGGAGCAGATCAGAGCCCACATCAGGTACTTCCGCCCACATTGGGCACGCACACGAGGCCGTCTTCTTCGCCCTACAACCACAACAAAGCGTATTCTTCCGCCGTGCGCCGCGCGCCGTTCGCGTTTGTTTACGTCACTTACCACACTAAACCGCATAAGACGGAATGACGCATAATATTATTAATTTTTTAAAATGGGGGCGCATTCGTAACCACGAAACGTCGTAAGTTGAGACCGTCGTAACCCGAGGACCCCCTGTACTCTTGCTTGTTTCCAATGAAACAATGGAGAATGAAGTATAGAGAATGGAGAATGGTTTTAACTATCATACAGGTGATGTGCCACCTCCAGAAAGTTACATACTGTATCTTTTAATTATATGCAAGCGAGAGGCTGAAACCAGCTACTATCTGGTTAATGGACAAACACTCAACCCAAAGCCCTGTGCCAAAATAATGATTAAACTGTGCAAATAATGTATATTATTGTGGATACATGGCTAAGCTGTAAATACAATCATTACTGTCTTCTCATGAGTGAAATGTCCCTCTCCTCTTTCTCTTTTACAGATATTCCATTGAAGGATTCTTGGACAAAAACAAAGATCTGCTGTTTCAGGATTTCAAACGCCTCATGTTCAACAGGTGAAACACATCAACATAAAGTGTCATTCTCATTCTCAGTCTTCACATGCTGGAGGACACTTGTGTGTTTACAGATGTCTTTGTGTTAGTGCTAATGCTAATGCAAACTTTTATTAAAAACATAACAACAAAAATAACAAAAAACATTTGCTCATGTTGTTCCTCTGTTGCCCCCTTCAGTTCAAACGGTGTACTGCAGCAGATGTGGCCTGATGGTCAGATGAGCATCACAGAGGTCACCAAACGCCCTCAGACCGCCGCCACGCTCTTCAAGAACTCCATCATCGCACTGGTCCAAAAACTCGCCTGCAAGGTCCAAACACACACCAAAACACACACTAGCTCTGAAACACACACCAAAACACACACTAGCTCTGAAACACACACCAAAACACACATAACAAAATTATGGATTGATTTATGGACAAAATAGTGAACTAAAAACCCCAGGATCATGTTGAGCAGGTTAAAATGAACATTTTATGACAGAGTTGTTACAGAGTGAGGGGACAGGTTTTTCAATAGAAAGTGAACTGGAACCAGAGTCAATGGAGCCGGAAACTTGCCCATGCTCACTTCCTGTTAGGAACATGGCAGCTAGCGGGTTAGTTATGTTCATTTATGTGCGTACAGACTATGATCTGAACCAGCATTTCTAGAGTGTGACGTCTGATTTGCTGCTCCACATTTTTACATTTACTTTTAAAGATGCATTGTGTAACTTTTCTGGTGGAGGGTCCGTCAAATGATTTTCTCCATGGAGATGTTATTGCTTTGTCTGGAATGTTCCACAGTATGGCATTAGTACCAAGTTACAGGTCAGATCTGTGGAGAGGCATCCCCGCTCACAGTCAGAATGTCTGTTTTTCTAGGTGTTTTTGAGCTTTAAAACCACCTGTGATTGAATAAATGTAAAGAGCTGTTTAATGTCACACTGTGGAACATTCCAGGCAGAGCAATGACATATCCATAGAAACAAGCAGGTGACAGGCCCCAACCAAAAAGTTACACAGTACATCTTTAAAACCCAGTTCGGCCCTGATGTAGACTTGGTAGTTCTTTTCTAGTCCAGGTTTAGTCCTGGTTTAGTCCTGGTCTAGGGAAGTTTTAAATGTGGATTCAGTCCCAGTTTGATGTGGTGTTTGTAACAGTGAAATGAACCTACGACTGATGTTTTCATGAGCAAACTTGACTCTTCCAAACAACTCTCCACCAACTCCAGATTTTCTTTTACAGGAGCCTTACTATGTGCGCTGTATTAAACCCAACGAGGTGAAGTCCTCTGTGATCTTTGACGATGCTCGCTGCAGACACCAGGTGGCGTACTTGGGTCTGCTGGAGAACGTGATGGTGCGGAGAGCAGGGTTCGCCTACAGACAGCCCTACGAGAGGTTTCTGCAGAGGTCAGTGAGCTAACAAATATACTTGTTATTATTGCCAAGAGAATTAGAACTGATTATCAAACTAATTAGCGTTAGCATTGTGCATATATTTGATTGTTTCAGGAAATTCAGAATCCAAACTTCATTGTCGTTTTTTTTTTTCCTGTGCAAATTTCCTTTATACAGTAGTGGCACTGTGTCCATATGTGTCTGTTCTCAGGTATACGGTGGTGTAGTTTGGAATTAGACCTAGTTTAGTCCTGGTTTAGTTCTTGTTTAGTCCTGAGTTAGATTCATTTTAATCCCTCTGTTCTCAGGTTTAAAGGTCCCATGGCATGAAATTTTCACTTTCTGAGTTTTTTGAACGTTAATGTGAGCTCCCCTACCCTGTTTAGGGCCCCCCCATGGCTAAAAGTTGTGAAATGTGTAAACTGAGCATTTGCGATCCTTTTCAGCGTTTGAAAAAAAGACAGCCCAAACAGGCGATTCGGGAACTTTCTGACGTCACACTCGGGGAAAAATGCAAATGCAGTTCCACCCCCCGTCTGAATGTCCACCCTGTCTCTGGAAATCATGCCCAGAGAGCTTGGACCGCGAAAGAGCTACGCTATGCGAGATGCGTTTTATTATTTGCCTGGAGACACGTGAGAGTGTTTCCAGGCTCGGATGTCCTTTATCCGAGCCTCCGAACCTCTGAAACAGCAGTTTTACAGTAACAGTAATTTTATTTTCTGTGGAAATGTGTTTATTTTGCAATGGAAAGCGTCTCATATCTTCCTCTGCGCTTAAACGCGGAAGTGGGGCCAGCGCACATCGCACCGCTAAAGAGGAAAGAACGGAGAGTTTGGCCACACCCCCACCCGCTGCACTGGCCTGTCTCTGTCCTCCTCACTTGCATTCAAGCAGCAACGCCCAGAATAAAGTGTTTGAGAGACATATTTATGACTCTGACTGTGTTCATGGGGCTTTCTCATGCACTGAGTCTTGATTTTGAAGAAGGATTCATTTACAGTATTAGGGAACCATTAAGGCGCCATATAAAAGCATCAAGAAGTACCATGTCATGGGATCTTTAAGAGCGTACACATAGTCCTCGTTTAGACCTGGTTTAATCTTGGTTTAGCCCTGGTTTAGTCCTGGTTTACATCTTACATCTCTGTTTTCTGGTATAAGATGACTTCCAAGTACATTAGTTTGGTTTAGCCCTGGGTTATACTGGTTTAGTCCTGGTGTAGTCCTGTTTCAGTCCTGTTTTAGTCCTGGTTTACAGTAGTC
>JAVJIX010000118.1:932500-1140000 GCA_036785185.1 Paratrypauchen microcephalus | reverse complement strand
AATTCACTAGCAAGGACCACGCCACAACAAAGGAATACGATAAAGATATTTATTGACGATGGATAGATGTGACGGCTGTCTCAGGTGGTCAGCCCAGCCGATTGTGTATAAATAAGGCTTCTGGGTAATTGAAGGTGTGGTTGAGCTGAGCTGTGGTTGGCTGGAGAAGAGCAGGGGGAGGTTGATGGTCCTGCTCCTGAATCTCAGTCAAATTAACTGCACCAACAACTGCTACATTAGCTTTTTGTGAACAATAAAATACAAAAAGCTTCACCAACACCAACCAAATTGACTAGTACCAACCAGGTCTTAAAGGAAAAGTAACGTTTTTTTTTTACAATCTGAGCCTTATTTCGGTAATAAAACAAGTTGTTTTACTCACCCATAGCACTTTGGTGTCATATGGAGCACTTCCAGAGATGTTTCAGATTTGCGATCTCCATAATGTGAGTTCTCGGGGCACTTGTTTGCGGTCTCCAAATAACACAAACTTTAGCACTTTTCAAATCATAGAAGCCCGATGTCTTAGCCTACGATTTCGTGTGGTCAAAAGTGGCCTGTAATCCGAGATTTAGCCATAGTTTCGCATGGGGCATATTACATGCTTGGGGAATATATTATATGCCCCGAGCTATGGCTAGGAGTCGCGCTAGGCTAACCGCAAATCTAAAACATCTCTGGAAGTGCTCCATATGACACCAAAGTGCTATGGGTGAGTAAAACAACTTGTTCTATTACCGAAATAAGGCTCAAATTGTAAAAAAAAAAACGTTACTTTTCCTTTAACCAGGACTATCCCAAACTCAAATCAGGACTAAACCAGGACTAAACCAGGACTAAACCAGGACTAAACCAGGACTAAACAGGACTAAACCAGGACTAACCTTCTGTCTGTGTGCCTTGCTCCTCAGGTGTGGCGTGGCGCTTTGGCCCGGATGCGCTGCCGTAGAATGAAGGCCATTTATTGCATCATGCGTTATTACAAACGCTACAGACTGAAGGCACACTTCTGGCAGCTGGAGCAACTCTTCAGTAACGTGCGGAGTATGAGCGACTATGGGCGGAGCTTAGAGTGGCCACACCCCCCAGCGGCATTGAGCCGATTCCACACGCTCACTGTTATTCTGTACAAGAGGTGAGAATGGGACCTACATTCTACTGTAAAGCTGCACTGTGGAATATTTGTGATGGTGATGACATTACCTGCAGGACTCCAAGGAGATGGAACGTTATGACCAAACTTTGAAACATTCTCCAAGGGAATAGATCAGTTTTATGCTCTGTTATACTGTGGAACATTCTAGGCAAAGCATTCATGGGTTGTAGCTTCCTCTTATACAACATTATGAGGACTTTTCACCATTTAAAAGACAGATTAAATTATACATAGCTACGGCAACAGTGGTAATTTTTCTTCATTCTGAAAGTCATGTTTAATTTCTCCATGGAGATTAGCAGGCTATGGGTCACTGAGGTCTTCTCCAGAACACACACTTCTCCAGTACTTTACATAGATGAGAGTCTGGTCACTGGTGAATGTCACAGAATTCAGATGGGCGTGATTAAAGGAAAAGTAAAGTTTTTTTTAACAATCTGAGCCTTCTTTCGGCAATAAAACAAGTAGTTTTACTCACCCATAGCAGTTTGGTGTCAATTGGAGCAGTATCGTAGAAGTTATGTTGTAGCCGTTCTGTTCTACTAATGATCCCGTATCCGTTAGCGTGAGTGCTCGGGGCATTACTTTGCGCTCTCCAAATAACACAAACTTTAGCACTTTTCAAATCACAGAAGATCGCTGTGTCAGCGTAGACTTTTAGTGGATTCCAAAACGGCCTGAAACCCGATATCGCAACAGAAAAGTAAAGTTCAGAGCGGTGTTAGCTTCTTTCGGACTAGCGGTGTTTATAAACAGCTGAGTTCACGCATGCGCACTGTCCTCTCTGATGACGTCATCAAATGAAACTCTAGCTGCATATCGGGTTTCAGGCCATTTTGGAATCCACTAAAAGTCTACGCTGACACAGCGATCTTCTGTGATTTGAAAAGTGCTAAAGTTTGTGTTATTTAGAGACCGCAAAGTAATGCCCCGAGCACTCACGCTAACGGATACAGGATCATTAGTAGAACAGAACGGCTACAACATAACTTCTGCGATACTGCTCCAATTGACACCAAAGTGCTATGGGTGAGTAAAACTACTTGTTTTATTGCCGTAAGAAGGCTCAGATTGTAAAAAAAAAAACGTTACTTTTCCTTTAACAGATGGATTAATCAATCAGACAAAATAAATATGGCTGCTTAGTTGAAAGTGGAGAGGAGCTCAGAGGGCACATGTGCAGAGCGATGGTGCAGGAGGAGCCAGCACAGTCTTTTCTCTTCATAAATGCATAGTTCTGTACTCAACATGTGGTCTGTGTGCAGCCTTCATATTCACTGACCACAGCAGTAAAGCTCTGGTCCTCTGTGAGGGTCACTGCAGTGAGAGTACCTCCCACACTGAGCTGCAGCTGTAGTGTGAGCAAAACGTCATTAGGGAAAAATAAAGGAACAAATATCAGAGGGAACTGAAAAACAGGATATTTGCAGAATAAATGAGTGAAGCTCTAAACTCTTCATCTGAGGGAGAGATTGATTTTTCAAAATGATGCTGAGCAATGAGCTCCTTCGTTTCACATGTGTCACTGAAATAAACACATCTGATTGGATGGGCGTGTTTGGGCCAGGCTTGACGCACGACAGAGAGAAAGGTGGCCACATTGATAACCCTCAATATAAAACATATGAGAGAGATCAGTCTGGATTTACCAGCCTTGTTTTTGTGCCTATCTTTCCTCCTGTATATTTCCTGATAGGTTTGGTGTGTGTTTCAGGTGGTGGGCTCGTCAGGTGGTTAAAAACATCCCCCCGTCTGACATGCTGGAGGTTCGGTGTAAAGCAGCAGCGTGCTCAGCTCTGAAAGAAAGGAAGGACTGGGGAGTACCACGTGCTTGGGAAAGGGACTATCTCAGTAATGTAAGGAACTCTCGTCTACCTCGATACTTCACAGTGACATCACGCTGGGGTGTTGTGCATGTCTGTTCTGGCGTTTTATATTATATAACTTAAAGAGATCTGAACTCAAGTGGTGTCCTGTTATTTGACTTCCGTGCTAGCTACGGTTTGTCCATAACAAACACCATGTTCAAGCACAAGGGGGTCCACCAGTGCACATGGCACCAGGACACCCTAGGACGGAGGTCGATGATCGACTTTGTTGTCGTGTCATCTGACCTCCGGCCGCGTGTCTTGGACACTCGGGTGAAGAGAGGGGCAGAACTGTTAACTGATCACCACCTGGCTGTGAGTTGGGTCCGCTGGCAGGGGAGGAAGCCGGAGAGACCTGGCAGGCCCAAACGTACAATGAAGGTCTGTTGGGAACATCAGGCAGAGCCCTCTGTCAGGGGCACCTTCAACTCACACATCCAGGAGAGTTTCTCCCAGATTCTGGGGGAGGCCGGGGACATGGAGTCCGAGAGGCCTGTTCTCAGCCTCCATTGTCGATGCAGCCGCCCGTAGCTGTGGTCGTAAGGTCTGTGGTGCCTGTCGCGGCGGCAATCCCTGAACCCAGTGGTGGATACCCGGAAGTAAGGGATGCCATCAGGCTGAAGAAGGAGTCTTATCTGGCCTTGTTGGCGCATGGGACTCCTGAGGCAGTTAACAGGCACTGGCAGGAGGAGGGAAATTGTGACAAACCGTCCGGCGCTTCAGGAGGGGAAACAGTGCTTCACCAACCCTGTTTACCCTGCAGGCGGGGAGCTGTTGACCTCGACTGGGGATGTTGGACGATGGAAGAATACTTTGAGGATCTCCTCAATTCACCATCATGTCTTCTGAGGAGGAAGCAGAGGCTGGGGACTCGGAGGCGGACTCATTCATCACTCTGGCTGAAGTCACTGAGGTGGCTGGCAAGCTCCTTGGGGGCAAGGCTCCAGGGGTGGATGAGATCCGTTCTGAGTATCTTATGTCTCTGGATGTTGTGGGGCTGTCTTGACTGACACGTCTCTGCAACATTGCGTGGTGGTCGGGGACAGTACCTCTGGACTGGCAGACCGGGGTGGTGGTCCCTCTGTTTAAGAAGGGGGACCGGAGGGGAATCACAGGGGAATCCCAGTTACGCACCAGGAAGGGAGTTCCCCTGTTACGCAGCGTGGTGTGTGCTTCGGCTGTGTTTTTCCGCACTGAAAAATAGTTCCCACCCAAAATGACCAAGTTAAGCTCCCGTGTTGATTTGCACATTTATTTGCACTCGATATGAATGCGCACTACACAGAAAGTAATTGGGAAAAGCATCGAGCAAATTAATTCCTTTTGGCCGAAATCTTTCTCTGGCGAAGTTAGACTCCAGTCTAACGCAGAGTAGCTGCAGATACCGCGGCGGTCAGTGCTGACAGACCTGGACAATGGCTGGGTGACCAGAAAAACGCTTTCCACCACTTATTTTAGTCTCTGGACTGTGGGGAGATGCCCAAGTTTGACCTGGGGGTGGCATATCCCTTTAAAGATCCCATGACATGGTACTTCTTGATGCTTTTATATGGCTCCTTAATGGTTCCCTAATACTGTAAATGAATCCTTCTTCAAAATCAACACTCAGTGCATGAGAAACAGAGATAAGATGAGAAAGAGTATTTTTTCTCCCTCAGAACAGGTCATAATGGGCGTTGTTGCTTGAATGCAAATGAGGAGGAAAGAGCTGGCCAATAGTAGAGGGTGGGGGAGTGGCCAAACGCTCCGCTCTCGGTCTGAGCACTCAGCTGATCCATTTCCTTGTTTTTGCACGGGGGGAGAGATTTGAAGCCTTCCATTGAAAAATAAACACATTTCCACAGAAAATAAAATTAAACCACTGCTGTTTCAGATATCCACAGGCTCAGATAAAGGACTTCCGAGCCTAGAAACACTCGGACGTGCCTCCAGGCAAATAAAAAAACGCATTTCGCATTGCCTAGCGCATTCGCAGTCCAAACTCTCTGGGCGTGATTTACAGAGACGCTGAGTACAGACAGACGGGGGTGGAACTGCATTTGCATTTCTTTTTTCGATCTGACGTCAATAAGTTTCCTTGTTCAAAATCGCCCGCTTGAGCTCCGATTTTTCTAACGCAGAAAAGGATCGCAAATGCTCAGTTTAGACATTTCACAACTTTTAACCATGGGGGGGGGGGGCTAAACAGGGTAGGGGAGCTCACATTAACGTTCAAAAACCTCAGAAAGTGAAAATTTCATGCCATGGGACCTTTAAAGTAGAGCAGAGCTTCAAATAGGCCAGGCTCATTTCAATGTCATTAAAAGTGCTTTCACTTTAGGTAACGGAGTAAACACACAGTGACCTGGTGTTTTTTCCTGTGTATTTGTGTTATTTTCAACTCTTTAAGTGTAAAACATGTGACTGATCTGGGGCTGTGTCTTTCTCATGGAAGAAACACGACTTATTTAAACTAGTCCGAGTTTGTTTTGGTCCAAAGAGTCACACGAGACAAACTCACGAGATCCAGATCAGCCTAGAGAAAATCTGTGAACACGTGAGGGAGGAGAGAGGGAAGGAGGGAGGAGAGAGGGAAGGAGGGAGGAGGGAGGAGAGAGGGAAGGAGGGAGGGGAGAGGAGGGAGGGAGGGAGAGAGGGAGGGAGGAGAGAGAGGAGAGAGGGAAGGAGGGAGGAGAGAGGAGGGAGGAGAGAGGGAAGGAGGGAGGAGAGAGGGAGGGAGGAGAGAGGGAAGGAGGAGAGAGGGAGGGAGGAGAGAGGGAAGGAGGGAGGAGGGAGGGAGGGAGGAGAGAGGGAAGGAGGGAGGAGAGAGGGAGAGGAGAGAGGGAGGGAGGAGAGGGAGGGAGGAGAGAGAGGGAAGGAGGGAGGAGAGAGGGAAGGAGGAGGGAGGGAGGGAGGAGAGAGGGAAGGAGGGAGGAGAGAGGGAGGGAGGAGAGAGGGAAGGAGGGAGGAGGGAGGAGGAGGGAGGGAGAGAGGAGAGAGGGAAGGAGGGAGGAGAGAGGAGGGAGGAGAGAGAGGGAAGGAGAGAGGAGAGAGGGAAGGAGGGAGGAGAGAGGGAAGGAGGGAGGAGAGAGGGAGGGAGGAGAGCGGGAAGGAGGCAGGAGAGAGGGAGGAGAGAGGGAGGGAGGAGAGAGGGAAGGAGGCAGGAGAGAGGGAGGGAGGAGAGCAGGAAGGAGGAGGAGGAGAGAGGGAGGGAGGAGAGAGGGAAGGAGGGAGGAGAGAGGGAGGGAGGAGAGCGGGAAGGAGGGAGGAGAGAGGGAGGGAGGAGAGAGGGAAGGAGGGAGGAGAGAGGGAGGAGAGCGGGAAGGAGGAGAGAGGGAGGGAGGAGAGAGGGAAGAAGGAGAGAGGGAAGGAGGGAGGGAGGGAGGTAGGGGAGAGAAAAGGAGGCAGGAGAGAGGGAGGGAGAGAGGAGAAAGGGAGGGAGGGGGAAGAGATGGAGTGGGGGAGAAAGAGGGGGTAGAGAGAAAGAGAAAGTGGGAGGGATGGAGGGAGAGGGGCAGAGAGCAAGAGAGAAAGAGAAAGATGGAGAGAGGGAGAGTTGGTGGGGTAGACAGAGCGGGGAGGAGAGAGGAGGGAAAGAAGGAGGGAAAGGGGGAGTGAGAGAGGGGGGCCAGAGGGAGAAGAGCGGGAGTGAGAGGAAGGAGAGAGAGAGCGAAGGAGAGGAGGAAGGACAGCATGAGAGAGGTACGGGGAAAGACAGAGGAAAAAGTGGAAGAGATGAAAGAGACAAAGAGAGATCAGAGGATAGGAAAAGAGAAGGGAGAGAACAAGGAGACAGGGGACAGAAAGTAGGGCAAGGTTGGTTTAAAGGAGGCTGCAACTTTTCCTCTAAAACAGAACACCTACTTTCTACTGCGGGAACTTTGGAAAGATCTGGAACTCTTATCTAAAATAAGACCATGGCCCTGTCCTAGACCTTATTTAGTCCTGGTTTAGTCCTGGTTTAGTCCTGGTTTAGTCCTGGTTTAGTCCTGGTTTAGTCCTGGGTTAGTTCCTATGCAAACTCATAATCTTTTTTAGCCCCATTCACAGATCTGACCTGTAACTTGGTCTGGTTTGGTCTTCGTGAAGATAGAAAGGTTTAATGCCACACTGTGGAACATTCCAGACAAAGCAAAGCTGCACCAGAAAAGTTACACTGTGTAACTTTTTGAATATTCAGAAAAGGGCTGAATTACTGCAACATCTTGTAAAATCTTGTAAAATGTAAAACAAAAAAAAGTCTTGAGCACTGATGATGTGGTTTGTGTCCTCCAGAGCAAAGACAGTCCTCAGACCTGCTCCAGCTTTGTTCAGTTTTTCAAAGAACTCAAGAACAAAGACGAGTTCAGCCAAGTCCTGTTCTCTGGCTTCTGTCGCAAGGTAAGAACTAAACCAGGACTGAACCAATACTAAACTAGGACTAAACCAGGACTAAGTTAGGACTGAACCAGAGCTAGACCAAGACTGAACCAGGACTGACCTAGGACTAGACCAAGACTAAACCAGGCCTACACCAGGACTAAACCAGAGCTAAACAAGGTCTATATCAGGACTAAACCAGAACTATACCAAGACTTCTTAAACAAGGACTAAACAGGACTAAACCAAGACTACACTAGGACTAAAGCAGGACTAAACCAGAGCTAAACCAGGACTGCACCAGGACTAAACCAAAACTAAACTAGAAGCAAAGTAGAAATAAACATGGACCTTGTCCTACCTTGGTTTAAACTTTAAACCACACAAAAAAACCCTCATTATCCCTTTAAACTTTAAAGGAATAGTGTGTTTTTTTATGTTAATCTGTATCCTGAGATTAACACTGATTTACCCCTGACAGTGTGATCTGAGCCTGGTTCTCCTCCGGTAACGTAGCTCGTGAACGTAGTTCTGGTAAGTTAGCCAGGACAGTTAATAAAGCTTGTTTTTCTTCTCAAAACATTTGTCCAAAAAGTGATATATTTGCGTCACAAACAGTTGTCCACTAAAAATTCAGCAGTGTAATTCGCATTTGCATATTTTCTCTCCAGGTTCGTATCACTGCGCCCAGGTTAGCTGTAGTAGCCTGTTCACTTGTAAACATCCGCTTACGGTGGATGTCGCCGTACCGCATCCGCCGTAAACATCCGCTTAAAGTTAACAGGCTACTACAGCTAATATGCGCGCAGTGAAACGAATCGAGAGAAAAGATGCAAATGCGAATTACGCTGCTGAATTTTTAGCGGACAACTGTTTGTGACGCAAATATATCACTTTTTGGACAAATGTTTTGAGAAGAAAAACAAGCTTTATTAAATTGTCCCCGCGAACTCACCGGAACTACGTTCACGAGCTACGTTACCGGAGGAGAACCGGGACTAGATCACACTGTCAGGGGTAAATCGGTGTTAATCTCACGACACTGTTGAAGGGGAAGCCGTACAGATTAACATAAAAAACGCACTATTCCCTTAAACCATTTGTATTTATTAAACCAGAACAATACTTTACACAACAGAAGAGCCAACTTTTTACCAAGACAATTTACAAAGTTTTTTTGTTACACAAAAATGTCTGAATTTTTCAAAACATTCCCCAAATGTATCTGTAACATAGCCAAAGGTGCTTCAAAGATGAGTTGTTGTAACAGACCTAAACAAGTCTGGGTTTAAAATGGAAACACAAACAAATGAAATGATTTTAAATGTGCTTGTTGTTTAGGTGAATCGCTTCAGTAAGAGCTCAGACCGTGCTCTGCTGCTCACTGACAAATACATCTACAAACTGGAGCCAAAGAGACACTTCAAGATCCTCAAGAGGGCGCCGCTGGACACGGTCAGTCACTGCAGCTGGAACATGTGGCCTTTTTACTCATTTACAGTCTCAGTGAAGTTCTGCAAAATGTTTTAGTGCAAACGTTCAAGTTTTTCAGTAGAGACATGTTCAGAGCAGGTCCACGACTGGTTTGTGGGTCACCCTGTCCCTCTGTGTCCTCTCCTCCTTTCTTCCTTTCCTCTCTCTTAATCCTTTCCCTCTTCTTCACCTCTCTTCCTCTCTCTTCCCCTTCTCCTGCTCTCCTCCAGGACAGGTCAGACAGAAATAGAGGCTTTTCCTGTTTTAAATTTAAAAGTTAAATGAGTTTAAGTTTTTGATGAATCTTTAAATTTGACTTAATTTGATGGGATAAAACCTGCTGTAAATATAAATTATAGTTTTACATAAACCAAGAAGCAATTTGTGAAGAAAAGTTGAAAAATCTGTTGAAAATTACAGGAAGTAGAAAGTTCATGCTGATGACATCACACAATTCTGTCCATCACACATGAAATACATGTTCTGATATTTGAAATATGATTTCAACAAAATGTTTTCTTACATTTTTATTTCTCAAATAATGATTTCTGTGTACATTAGATTTTGGTCCATTGTATAACACGGTTGCTAGGTAAGAGTTCCTGTATGTTTCCCTATTCACGTTATTCCGCCCTGCTCACTTTTGTCTCCAAATGTTCCTAAACAGTGCTTTTTTGTGGTGGCACTTCTGGTTAAACGTGGATCCCGTTCATGTCAGTGGAGAATTCGGGAAAATGTTTGCGTCTTAAAGGGACAGTGTGTAAGATTTTTACCCGTTAATTACAGAAATTGAAGATACCCATTCAAAAATACATTGTTTTCCAAGCCTTTTCACTTCCATCATGAAATCAAAGTATTCTTTTGGACTTAGATATAGTCACATAAAAGGGGGATCTTCCCCATGCAGAGGCAGCCATTTTGAATACGAGAGCCGCAGAAGGACATTTGGGCTCCGCCTTCGGCAAGGCTCGTGGTTTTGGGTAAACAACACAAGCATGCTGCCGGATCAGACGTCGTAATGGATCTAACACGTGTTTTGGACTAAATTGTTTTACTGGATTTTATTTGCTGGATCCTTACGGACAAATTGAGAGCAAGTTTATGGTGAAATACAGAGTTTAACCTGTGCAAAGCATTCTAAGGTAAGCTAACCTCGTTTTGTGCTTTTCCGTATAAAAGCCCCATGTGCTCGGGGAGTGATTGTTGTGCCGGGAAATGAATTGCATAGTCAAAAAGAGGAGACTGTAAGGTTTCATTTGATGTGTAGAGTGTCATGGTACATGATCGGGAATGTGTGTTTTCATGAGAAAAGAAAAAAAACGGGACCGCGTGGCGCGTGTGTCCCTCGAGGTCTGCCGTAGCTAAAACAGAAAGTGCAATAGCACCATCCACCTATGCGCCACGAATCCTACACACTGGGGCTTTAAAGGAAAAGTAACAGTAAAATTAAAGTTTTTTTTACAATCTGAGCCTTCTTTCGGCAATAAAACAAGTAGTTTTACTCACCCATAGCAGTTTGGTGTAATTTTGAGCAGTTTCGTAGAAGTTATGTTGTAGCGTATCCCTTAACTTGAGTGCTCGGGGCATTACTTTGCGGTCTCCAAATAACACAAACTTTAGCACTTTTCAAATCATAGAAGCCCGATGTCTTAGCCTACGATTTCGTGTGGTCAAAAGTGGCCTGTAATCCGAGATTTATCCATAGTTTTGAGTAGATGAGGAGGCCAGTGCGCATGTGCGGACTGTGCTCTCAGCTCCCGGGACCCAAACATGAAACGCAAAGCTGTAAACTATGGATAAATCTCGGATTACAGGCCACTTTTGCTTCAAACAAAATCGTAGACTAAGACATCGAGCTTCTATGATTTGAAAAGTGCTAAAGTTTGTGTTATTTGGAGCCCGCACGGGGCATATTACATGCTTGGGGAATATATTATATGCCCCGAGCTATGGCTAGAAGTTGCGCTAGGCTAACCGCTAATCTAAAACATCTCTGGAAGTGTTCCATATGACACCAAAGTGCTATGGGTGAGTAAAACAACTTGTTTTATTACCGAAATAAGGCTCAGATTGTAAAAAAAGTTACTTTTCCTTTAAATCTGACATTAAAGGCAGTTCATTTGTGTAAAATATTAAATTTTCATGTGTGCACCAACTGCACATGGTTAAAATCTTTAGAATGGCTTTATAGTCCATGTAGAAGTTATGTGCTGTCAATCTGCGCCATACAAAATAATACAGCCCAAATGATGACGGCGGCGCCCACGGCAACTTCTGGAATAAGGAAGTAAAATTTCAATTTAAAAAAATGTCCAAACAGGAAAAGAATTATACACATTTTAGCAAATATTTTAATAATAATTTTAAGTGTGATTTATTCTCAAGAGTGGTCCAGCCTGTCATAAAGACCAATCCAAAAATCCAAAAAACATACCATACAGACACCATTATATTATAGGGCACATCTGCTTTTGAGTTCATTTGCAAAACGTACATTTTAAAAAGTCCTCAAAGTCTTTACTCTTTGTATACAATGTTTTCAAAAGCCACATTTATTTAACCTCAACCAAGATGAATGCTGTTGTTGTGTCCTTGGGCAAGTCATTTACTTTTGACCATTTACCAATATTATTCGATCCCTTCTTGACAAAATTAACTTAGCATTGTAAGAAGTTACTGTAAAACTGACTTTTCCTATAAAAAACACCACACTCTCTCCCTATATTTCTCCTCTCTTCCACTCTGTCTATCCTTTTCTACGTCTCCCTCTTCTTCCCTCTCTCTACTGTACATATAGATGTAGAAGTGGCTGGTTTTATGTAGGTCAGTGGTCCTCTGTGACTCCTTCACGTGACGCCTCAGTCCTTTCTCTCACTTCTCTCTCTTCTCTTCCTCCCTTCTCTCTCCCCCCCCTCCCCTGTCCTTCACATTCTCTCCTCTCTTCTCTCCTTCCTATTTTGCTCTCTCCTTCTCCCCTCTCCCCTATTCTCTGCTCTCTCCCCCTCTTACCTCACCTTCCCCTTCTTCTTTCCTCTCCTTCCTCTCTCTCTGTCTCCCTCTCTCCTCTCCTTCCTCTCTCTCTGTCTCCCTCCCTCCTCTCCTTCCTCTCCCTCCGTCTCTCCCTCTTCTCTCCTTCCTCTCTGCTCTCCTTCCTCTCTCGCTGTCTCTCCCTCTTCTCTCCTTCCTCTCTCCTCCCCCTCCTCTCTCTCAGTGTCCCTCTCTCCTCTCCTTCATCTCTCTTTGTCTCTCCCTCCTCTCTCTCTGTCTCTCTCTCTTGTCTCCTTCCTCTCTCCTCTCCTTCCTCTCTCTCTGTCTCTCCCTCTTCTCTCCTTCCTCTCTCCTCTCCTTCCTCTCTCTCTGTCTCCCTCTCTCATCTCCTTCCTCTCTCTCTGTCTCTCCCTCTTCTCTCCTTCCTCTCTCCTCTCCTTCCTCTCTCTCTCTGTCTCTCCCTCTTCTCTCCTTCCTCTCTCCTCTCCTTCCTCTCTCTCTGTCTCCCTCTCTCATCTCCTTCCTCTCTCTCTCTCCTTCCTCTCTCTCTGTCTCCCTCCTCTCTCTCTGTCTCTCCCACTTCTCTCCTTCCTCTCTCTGTCTCTCCTTCCTCTCTCTCTGTCTCCCTCTCTCCTCTCCTTCCTCTCTCTCTGTCTCTCCCTCTTCTCTCCTTCCTCTCTCCTCTCCTTCCTCTCTCTCTGTCTCCCTCTCTCCTCTCCTTCCTCTCTCTCTGTCTCTCCCTCTTCTCTCCTTCCTATCTCCTCTCCTTCCTCTCTCTCTGTCTCCCTCTCTCATCTCCTTCCTCTCTCTCTGTCTCCCTCTCTCCTCTCCTTCCTCTCTCTCTGTCTCTCCCTCTTGTCTCCTTCCTCTCTCCTCTCCTTCCTCTCTCTCTGTCTCCTTCCTCTCTCCTCTCCTTCCTCTCTCTCTGTCTCCCTCTCTCCTCTCCTTCCTCTCTCTCTGTCTCCCTCTCTCCTCTCCTTCCTCTCTCTCTGTCTCTCCCTCTTCTCTCCTTCCTCTCTCCTCTCCTTCCTCTCTCTCTGTCTCCCGCTCTCCTCTCCTTCCTCTCTCTCTGTCTCCCTCTCTTCTCTCCTTCCTCTCTCTCTGTCTCTCCCTCTTTTCTCCTTCCTCTCTCCTCTCCTTCCTCTCTCTCTGTCTCCCTCTCTCATCTCCTTCCTCTCTCTCTGTCTCCCTCTCTCCTCTCCTTCCTCTCTCTCTGTCTCTCCCTCTTCTCTCCTTCCTCTCTCCTCTCCTTCCTCTCTCTCTGTCTCCCTCTCTCATCTCCTTCCTCTCTCTCTGTCTCCCTCTCTCCTCTCCTTCCTCTCTCTCTGTCTCTCCCTCTTGTCTCCTTTCCTCTCTCCTCTCCTTCCTCTCTCTCTGTCTCCCTCTCTCCTCTCCTTCCTCTCTCTCTGTCTCTCCCTCTTGTCTCCTTCCTCTCTCTCTGTCTCCCTCTCTCCTCTCTCTCTCTCTCTGTCTCTCCCTCTTGTCTCCTTCCTCTCTCCTCTCCTTCCTCTCTCTCTGTCTCCCTCTCTCCTCTCCTTCCTCTCTCTCTGTCTCTCCCTCTTTTCTCCTTCCTCTCTCCTCTCCTTCCTCTCTCTCTGTCTCCCTCTCTCCTCTCCTTCCTCTCTCTCTGTCTCCCTCTCTCCTCTCCTTCCTCTCTCTCTGTCTCTCCCTCTTCTCTCCTTCCTCTCTCTCTCTCTCTCCTCTCTCTCTGTCTCCTTCCTCTCTCCTCTCCTTCCTCTCTCTCTGTCTCCCTCTCTCCTCTCCTTCCTCTCTCTCTGTCTCTCCCTCTTGTCTCCTTCCTCTCTCCTCTCCTTCCTCTCTCTCTGTCTCCCTCTCTCCTCTCCTTCCTCTCTCTCTGTCTCTCCCTCTTGTCTCCTTCCTCTCTCCTCTCCTTCCTCTCTCTCTGTCTCCCTCTCTCCTCTCCTTCCTCTCTCTCTGTCTCTCCCTCTTCTCTCCTTCCTCTCTCCTCTCCTTCCTCTCTCTCTGTCTCCCTCTCTCCTCTCCTTCCTCTCTCTCTGTCTCTCCCTCTTCTCTCCTTCCTCTCTCCTCTCCTTCCTCTCTCTCTCTGTCTCCCTCTCTCCTCTCCTTCCTCTCTCTCTGTCTCTCCCTCTTCTCTCCTTCCTCTCTCCTCTCCTTCCTCTCTCTCTGTCTCCCTCTCTCTCCTTCCTCTCTCCTCTCCTCTCTCTCTGTCTCTCCCTCTTTTCTCCTTCCTCTCTCCTCTCCTTCCTCTCTCTCTGTCTCCCTCCTCTCTCTCTGTCTCTCCCACTTCTCTCCTTCCTCTCTCCTCTCCTTCCTCTCTCTCTGTCTCCCTCTCTCCTCTCCTTCCTCTCTCTCTGTCTCCCTCTCTCCTCTCCTTCCTCTCTCTCTGTCTCTCCCTCTTCTCTCCTTCCTCTCTCCTCTCCTTCCTCTCTCTCTCTCTCCCTCTCTCCTCTCCTTCCTCTCTCTCTGTCTCTTCCTCTTCTCTCCTTTCTCTCTCCTCTCCTTTCTCTCTCTCTGTCTCCCTCTCTCCTCTCCTTCCTCTCTCTCTGTCTCTCCCTCTTCTCTCTTTCCTCTCTCCTCTCCTTCCTCTCTCTCTGTCTCCCTCTCTCCTCTCCTTCCTCTCTCTCTGTCTCCCTCTCTCCTCTCCTTCCTCTCTCCTCTCCTTCCTCTCTCTCCGTCTCTCCCTCTCGTCTCCTTCCTCTCTCCTCTCCTTCCTCTTTCTCTGCCTCCCTCTCTCCTCTCCTTCCTCTCTCTCTGTCTCTCCCTCTTGTCTCCTTCCTCTCTCCTCTCCTTCCTCTCTCTCTGTCTCCCTCTCTCCTCTCCTTCCTCTCTGTCTCCCTCTCTCCTCTCCTTCCTCTCTCTCTGTCTCCCTCTCTCCTCTCCTTCCTCTCTCTCTGTCTCTCCCTCTTCTCTCCTTCCTCTCTCCTCTCCTTCCTCTCTCTCTGTCTCCCTCTCTCCTCTCCTTCCTCTCTCTCTGTCTCTCCCTCTTTCTCTCCTTCCTCTCTCCTCTCCTTCCTCTCTGTCTCCCTCTCTCTCTCTCTCCTCTCCTTCCTCTCTCTCTGTCTCTCTCTCTTGTCTCCTTCCTCTCTCCTCTCCTTCCTCTCTCTCTGTCTCCCTCTCTCCTCTCCTTCCTCTCTCTGTCTCTCCCTCTTCTCTCCTTCCTCTCTCCTCTCCTTCCTCTCTCTCTGTCTCCCTCTCTCCTCTCCTTCCTCTCTCTCTGTCTCTCCCTCTACTCTCCTTCCTCTCTCCTCTCCTTCCTCTCTCTCTGTCTCCCTCTCTCCTCTCCTTCCTCTCTCTCTGTCTCTCCCTCTTCTCTCCTTCCTCTCTCCTCTCCTTCCTCTCTCTCTGTCTCCCTCTCTCTCTGTCTCCCTCTCTCCTCTCCTTCCTCTCTCTCTGTCTCTCCCTCTTCTCTCTTTCCTCTCTCCTCTCCTTCCTCTCTCTCTGTCTCCCTCTCTCCTCTCCTTCCTCTCTCTCTGTCTCCCTCTCTCCTCTCCTTCCTCTCTCTCTGTCTCTCCCTCTTGTCTCCTTCCTCTCTCCTCTCCTTCCTCTCTCTCTGTCTCCCTCTCTCCTCTCCTTCCTCTCTCTCTGTCTCTCCCTCTTCTCTCCTTCCTCTCTCTCTCCTCTCCCTCTCTGTCTCCCTCTCTCTCCCTCTCCTTCCTCTCTCTCTGTCTCCCTCTCTCCTCTCCTTCCTCTCTCTCTGTCTCCCTCTCTCCTCTCCTTCCTCTCTCTCTGTCTCTCCCTCTTCTCTCCTTCCTCTCTCCTCTCCTTCCTCTCTCTCTGTCTCCCTCTCTCCTCTCCTTCCTCTCTCACTGTCTCTCCCTCTTCTCTCTTTCCTCTCTCCTCTCCTTCCTCTCTCTCTGTCTCCCTCTCTCCTCTCCTTCCTCTCTCTCTGTCTCTCCCTCTTGTCTCCTTCCTCTCTCCTCTCCTTCCTCTCTCTCTGTCTCCCTCTCTCCTCTCCTTCCTCTCTCTCTCTGTCTCTCCCTCTTCTCTCCTTCCTCTCTCCTCTCCTTCCTCTCTCTCTGTCTCCCTCTCTCCTCTCCTTCCTCTCTGTCTCCCTCTCTCCTCTCCTTCCTCTCTCTCTGTCTCCCTCTCTCCTCTCCTTCCTCTCTCTGTCTCTCCCTCTACTCTCCTTCCTCTCTCCTCTCCTTCCTCTCTCTCTACCTCCCTCTCTCCTCTCTCTCGTGCTGACCATCATCTCAGAGGTGTTAGATTCACAGCTTTAAGCCTAAACGTGATAAAAGATGATAATTCTGGACGTGTTTTATGCAAAAGAAAACTAAAACTGCAGGTCACTGAGGGTCAGATACTGTGAGGAAGAGGAGGAGGAGGAGAGGAGGAGGAGAGGAGGAGGAGAGGAGGAAAAGGAGGGAGAGGAGGGTCACACTTACACTTTAGGGTACAAATGAAAGTAAATCTGTTCCGTATGTTGCATAGATCTCCTGTCCCCTGACCTCTGTCCTGTGTCCTGTGTCTCCTGCAGCTGACCGGCCTGAGTGTGACCTCAGGGACTGACCAGATGGTGGCGCTGCACAGCTCCTCTCAGGACGATATCCTACTGTGCCTGCAGAGGGGGCTGGTGAGTCCAAACCAAGACAGAGTGGGAGAGCTGGTGGGCAGCCTGGTGCACCACTTCACCAGGTAAGACCCCAAGTCCTGTCCAGACCAAGGTTAGACTTTTAACCAGGACCAAGTTTAGTCCTGGTTTAGACTTGGTGTAAAGCTGCCCCAGAGCAGGACACAGCAGAGGCACCAAGAGTCTGGACTCTGTAATTCTCTGCTTAGACCTGTGCAAAATGAAACATGCAGTTAAATCAGAACTATTCTGCAAACTGGACATTTCAGTTTTTTTCACCATGTTATAGAGATTTCTTCTCATTGACCCTCTGAATTTGTACCTGCACTGAATCATGCATGTTTGAGTCATCTTTAATCTCTTATTTTTAGGACTCCATGTTGCAGATCTGTTTCCCACTCCCCCTCAGACAACTGTACTCTCTGTGTCACATTTAAACATGTTTGACTCAAACTGTGACATGAGAAGTCAGTTTGACATTTAGCTCTGAATCACATCCACTTCCCAATGAAGAAACAGAGAACCGAGTCTAAAGCAGGTCTGAACCAGGTCTGAATCAGGTCTGAACCAGGTCTGAACCAGGTCTAAACCAGGTCTGAACCAGGTCTGAACCAGGTCTGAACCAGGTCTGAACCAGGTCTGAACCAGGTCTTATGCAGTGCTTGTGTTCGACTGTCTCATTTGTTTGCATAAATATGGATTTTGATGTCACCAATAATAAAATCACGTCTGTCTGTTAAACTTTTAATAGAGCTATAGGATGTTTTTATTTGGCCTTTCTAAAAATAATATTTTTTTATTATTTGCTCAACTGAAGTAAACACTTCAGGAACTCTTCAAGAAAGATCAAATTTTATTCTGTGTCCTGTGAGTTTTTAGAATGGATACCTGCTTAAATGAGTGTCTAGTTTCAGTACTAGTTTTAGTATTATTTACGCTCTGATTTTCAATACTGTTCACAGCCCTAGAGCTAAAATGTGTCAATTTAACAAATGAAAACAACACACGGCAGGTAATGTTGTGGAAGGAGGTTTCTGAAAACTAAAACTAAACTAAAGTAGCAATGAAATGAACTTTCTTGCACAAATCTACATTTAGTTTAGTTTAGTCAGAGCTAATAAAGGTCATGTGGTCCGTGGAGGTGAGGAAGTGGAAGTTCTTGAGTTCTTTTCTCAATCAGTGTGAGCCTTCTTCCTGTGCAGTTCTGACCCAGAAAAACATTTCTGAGCATCAACACAACATAAACCCAGGAACTGAGCCAGGACTGGACCAGGTCTGGACCAGGTCTGGACCAGGTCTGGACCAGGTCTGGACCATGGGGCAGAGTGTGGGGGACGGACATATGTTCCAAACAGGCTTTACACTGAGTAACATGTTTAAATGAACTCTGAATGACGCAGAGAAGTCTGTTTGGAAAAGCATTCACCAGTTACTGTGGCAGGGTGGTTAGCATGTCTTCTCTCAGTGAGGAGGTTGTGGGTTAGACTTCTGTACTGGATAAGACACTTCCCCTGTGTCCTGGTGTGAAATTGACTGAATTAGACCTGTTTTAGACCTACAGCAGGTCTAAAGCAGGACTAAAGCAGGTCTAAAGCAGGTCTAAAGCAGGACTAAAGCAGGTCTAAAGCAGGACTAAAGCAGGTCTAAAGCAGGACTAAAGCAGGTCTAAAGCAGGTCTAAAGCAGGTCTAAAGCAAGACTAAAGCAGGTCTAAAGCAGGTCTAAAGCAGGACTAAAGCAGGTCTAAAGCAGGTCTAAAGCAGGTCTAAAGCAGGACTAAAGCAGGTCTAAAGCAAGACTAAAGCAGGACTAAAGCAGGACTAAAGCAGGACTAAAGCAGGTCTAAAGCAGGTCTAAAGCAGGTCTAAAGCAGGACTAAAGCAGGACTAAATCAGGTCTAAAGCAGGACTAAATCAGGTCTAAAGCAGGTCTAAAGCAGGTCTAAAGCAGGACTAAAGCAGGACTAAATCAAGTCTAAAGCAGGTCTAAAGCAGGACTAAAGCAGGACTAAATCAGGTCTAAAGCAGGTCTAAAGCAGGACTAAATCAGGTCTAAAGCAGGTCTAAAGCAGGTCTAAAGCAGGACTAAAGCAGGACTAAATCAAGTCTAAAGCAGGTCTAAAGCAGGTCTAAAGCAGGACTAAATCAGGTCTAAAGCAGGTCTAAAGCAGGTCTAAAGCAGGACTAAAGCAGGACTAAATCAGGTCTAAAGCAGGACTAAATCAGGTCTAAAGCAGGTCTAAAGCAGGTCTAAAGCAGGACTAAATCAGGTCTAAAGCAGGTCTAAAGCAGGACGAAATCAGGTCTAAAGCAGGTCTAAAGCAGGACTAAATCAGGTCTAAAGCAGGACTAAATCAGGTCTAAAGCAGGTCTAAAGCAGGTCTAAAGCAGGACTAAATCAGGTCTAAAGCAGGACTAAATCAGGTCTAAAGCAGGTCTAAATCAGGTCTAAAGCAGGTCTAAAGCAGGTCTAAAGCAGGTCTAAAGCAGGTCTAAAGCAGGACTAAATCAGGTCTAAAGCAGGACTAAATCAGGACTAAAGCAGGACTAAATCAGGTCTAAAGCAGGTCTAAATCAGGTCTAAAGCAGGTCTAAAGCAGGTCTAAAGCAGGACTAAATCAGGTCTAAAGCAGGACTAAATCAGGTCTAAAGCAGGTCTAAATCAGGTCTAAAGCAGGTCTAAAGCAGGTCTAAAGCAGGACTAAATCAGGTCTAAAGCAGGACTAAATCAGGTCTAAAGCAGGACTAAATCAGGTCTAAATCAGGTCTAAAGCAGGTCTAAATCAGGTCTAAATCAGGTCTAAAGCAGGACTAAAGCAGGACTAAAGCAGGTCTAAAGCAGGACTAAATCAGGTCTAAATCAGGTCTAAATCAGGTCTAAATCAGGTCTAAATCAGGTCTAAAGCAGGACTAAAGCAGGACTAAAGCAGGACTAAAGCAGGTCTAAATCAGGTCTAAATCAGGTCTAAATCAGGTCTAAAGCAGGTCTAAAGCAGGACTAAAGCAGGACTAAATCAGGTCTAAATCAGGTCTAAATCAGGTCTAAAGCAGGACTAAATCAGGTCTAAATCAGGTCTAAATCAGGTCTAAAGCAGGTCTAAAGCAGGACTAAAGCAGGACTAAAGCAGGTCTAAATCAGGTCTAAATCAGGTCTAAATCAGGTCTAAAGCAGGTCTAAAGCAGGTCTAAAGCAGGACTAAATCAGGTCTAAATCAGGTCTAAATCAGGACTAAATCAGGACTAAATCAGGTCTAAATCAGGTCTAAATCAGGTCTAAAGCAGGACTAAAGCAGGACTAAATCTATCTGTCTATCTTCAGATGTCCATGGTCCTGATCTCTCTGAGTGGTGTGTGCATGTTCTCTGGCAGAGTGGTTAGCATCTCTTGTCCTCTGAGTAAGAAGGCTCTGGGTTAGATCGGAGTGAAGTGTGTGACTGTGGCAGAGTGGTTAGCGTGTCTCTTTTGTTGCGTTTATGAGTGACACTTTTGGCCTGTTTCTTTCATAGTCGTTGGCTCACAGCAGCTGGAGCCCGGGCGACGGCGGGCATCTCGGTGCGGTCTTTGTGGTTCCATCTGTGGCCATAGAAAAGAGCGGTGACCTCAGAACAAAGCCAGGGTCACATGGAGTGTGTGAGAATGTCTCTGCTCAGAATATATGGAGCACTGCAGACCAGGCAGGAGGCACAGGCTGAAAAACTGTTTACAGCTCAAGAAATCTCCAAAAGCCAAATCTCAAATGTTGTTTTTCCTCATTATTTCTATCTGTGACCGGCTCCGTTCTCCCACTGCATTTACACACCACAACATCTGCACATTAACTAGAGACATGTGACCTGCCCCCAAGTCAATCTAACACTACAAGGGCACACAGCAGGACGGGAGGGCATCTGACACACAGGGATACAGGGGGATGGGAGGGCATCTGACTTTATTCATTCATAAATTCTAAGTTGAAAAGGTCAAGTTTTTGTTGGGAAAGTCCTGGAAAGAATCGCCTGAAGTGAAACAAGGAGTCCTTTTAAAACACGAACGAGTGAGATACGAGACACGTGTGCGGAGGGAGAGAAGAGAGGGGGAGAGACAGAGAGAGAGAGGAGGAAAAAAGGTTATGTGCCTAGAGAAGGAATAGAGGAGAAGAGGAAGAAAGGAAAATTGGAGAAGAGGGGGAAAAGAGAGGAGGAAATGAAGCCATGTGTGCAGAGAGAGAACTAGAGAGTAAAAGGGGGAGAAGGGAAATAGAGAGAGAAGGGAGAGGAGGAAAGGAAGAAAAATATAGAGGAGAAGAGGAGGCGAGAGAGGAGGATAGAAGGGGAAGAAGAAGGGGGAATATGGTCATGTGCGTGGAGAAAGAAGAGAGGAGGAGGAGATGAGGGGCAGAAGAAGACAGAGCAGGAGGAGAGAGAGAAATGGATAGAGGGAGAGATACAGGAGGAGAGGTGATGGAGAAGGAAAGGGAGGAAGAGGAAGAGAGTGAAGGAATAAAGGTCAGATCTGATTCCCCTTCTCTCCTCCCCTCTCTTTTGTCACCTCACATCACACACCTTTTTACACCAATCTCTCTCTCTCTCCTCATCCCTCTCTTTGCCCTCTCTGCTCCGCTTCTCTTTCCCTCTCTCTTCTGTCACAACACATCATTCACCTTTCCTCGCTGATCTCTCGCTCTCTCATCTCTCTGTGCCCTTAGCTTTCTCTCTTTCCTTGTTTCTTTCTTTCTTTTGTTCTTTCTTTTTCTTCTCCCTCACCCTTTCTCCATCTCTGTCTTGTCACACCAACTCTTTCACCTTTTCACATCTCTCCCCCTCTTCTTTCTTGGTCTTGGTCCTCTTCTTTCTCACTCCTCCCCACCCTCTCTCTCTCTCTCTCTCTCTCTCTCTCTCTCTCTCTCTCTCTCTCTCTCTGTCTGTCCCCCTCTCCCTCTCTGTGGATGGGTATGGATGGGTGTGGATGGGTATGGGTGGGTGTGGATGGGTGTGGATGGGTGTGGATGGGTGTGGATGGGTGTGGATGTGTGTTGATGGGTGTGGATGTGTATAGATGGGTATGGATGGGTGTGGATGTGTATAGATGGGTATGGATGGGTGTGGATGGGTATGGATGGGTGTGGATGGGTGTGGATGGGTGTGGATGGGTATGGATAAGTGTGGATGGGTGTGGATGGGTGTGGATGGGTATGGATAAGTGTGGATGGGTGTGGATGGGTGTGGATGGGTATGGATAAGTGTGGATGGGTGTGGATGGGTATGGATAAGTGTGGATGGGTGTGGATGGGTATGGATAAGTGTGGATGGGTGTGGATGGGTGGTGGGGGACCATATGGCGGTGCAGCTGGTTCAGATTTGGCCTGAATAAAAAGATTTGTGTTTAAAGGTGATTTATTGAACAGGTCCAATAAACTCAACGACAGAGTCTGACCGTCTACAACACTGAGGCTCTGGGGCTCTTTAGTCCTGGGTTAGACCTGGTTTAGTCCTGGGTTAGACCTGGTTTAGTCCTGGGTTAGGCCTGTTTCAGTCCTGGGTTAGACCTGCTTTAGTCCTGGGTTAGACCTGCTTTAGTCCTAGGTTAGACCTGGTTTAGATCTGGGTTAGACCTGGTTTAGTCCTGGGTTAGACCTGCTTTAGTCCTAGGTTAGACCTGGTAAACCAGGGTTAGACCCGCTTTTTAGTCCTGGGTTAGACCTGGTTTAGTTCTGGGTTAGACCTACTTTAGTCCTGGGTTAGACCCGCTTTAGTCCTAAGTTAGACCTGGTTTAGTCCTGGGTTAGACCTGGTTTAGTCCTGGGTTAGGCCTGGTTTAGTTCTGGGTTAGACCTGGTTTAGATCTGGGTTAGACCTGGTTTAGTCCTGGGTTAGACCTGGTTTAGTTCTGGGTTAGACCTGGTTTAGTCCTGGGTTAGACCTGGTTTAGTCCTGGGTTAGACCCGCTTTAGTCCTAGGTTAGACCTGGTTTAGTCCTGGGTTAGACCTGGTTTAGTCTTGGGTTAGACCTGGTTTAGTCCTGGGTTAGACCTGTTTTTATCCTAGGTTAGACCTGGTTTAGTCCTGGGTTAGACCTGTTTTTATCCTAGGTTAGACCTGGTTTAGTCTTGGGTTAGACCTGGTTTAGTCCTGGGTTAGACCTGTTTTTATCCTAGGTTAGACCTGGTTTAGTCTTGGGTTAGACCTGGTTTAGTCCTGGGTTAGACCTGGTGTAGTCTTGGTTTAGTCCTTGTTTAGTCACAGATAGACATAACCATGGAAACATTTGTGGGTTTGACTTTTGGAGATTTCTTTTAAAAGTCGTCTCTGTGTACTTACTGAAAATAAACTTAAAACAGCAAAGAAAAAAGTATTTAGTTTTCTTTGCTAATTGAATGCAACAAAAGTGAGTCTTGCACAGCTGTGGTCTTTGGTCCTCTTTGGTCCTGATATGATCTTGATCTGGTTCTTTGGTCCTCTTTGGTCCTGATATGGTCTTGGTCTGGTTCTTTGGTCCTCCTTGGTCCTGATATGGTCTTGATCTGGTTCTTTGGTCCTCTTTGGTCCTGATATGGTCTTGATCTGTTTTTTTGGTCCTCTTTGGTCCTGATATGGTCTTGGTCTGGTTCTTTGGTCCTCTTTGGTCCTGATATGGTCTTGGTCTGGTTCTTTGGTCCTCTTTGGTCCTGATATGGTCTTGGTCTGGTTCTTTGGTCCTCTTTGGTCCTGATATGGTCTTGATCTGCTTCTTTGGTCCTCTTTGGTCCTGATATGGTCTTGGTCTAGTTCTTTGGTCCTCTTTGGTCCTGATATGGTCTTGATCTGGTTCTTTGGTCCTCTTTGGTCCTGATATGGTCTTGGTCTGGTTCTTTGGTCCTCTTTGGTCCTGATATGGTCTTGATCTGGTTTTTTGGTCCTCTTTGGTCCTGATATGGTCTTGGTCTGGTTCTTTGGTCCTCTTTGGTCCTGATATGGTCTTGGTCTGGTTCTTTGGTCCTCTTTGGTCCTGATATGGTCTTGGTCTGGTTCTTTGGTCCTCTTTGGTCCTGATATGGTCTTGATCTGGTTCTTTGGTCCTCTTTGGTCCTGATATGGTCTTGATCTGGTTCTTTGGTCCTCTTTGGTCCTGATATGGTCTTGGTCTGCTTCTTTGGTCCTGATATGGTCTTGGTCTGGTTCTTTGGTCCTCTTTGGTCCTGATATGGTCTTGGTCTGGTTCTTTGGTCCTCTTTGGTCCTGATATGGTCTTGGTCTGGTTCTTTGGTCCTCTTTGGTCCTGATATGGTCTTGATCTGGTTCTTTGGTCCTCTTTGGTCCTGATATGGTCTTGGTCTGCTTCTTTGGTCCTGATATGGTCTTGGTCTGGTTCTTTGGTCCTCTTTGGTCCTGATATGGTCTTGGTCTGGTTCTTTGGTCCTCTTTGGTCCTGATATGGTCTTGGTCTGGTTCTTTGGTCCTCTTTGGTCCTGATATGATCTTGATCTGGTTCTTTGGTCCTCTTTGGTCCTGATATGGTCTTGGTCTGGTTCTTTGGTCCTCTTTGGTCCTGATATGATCTTGATCTGGTTCTTTGGTCCTCTTTGGTCCTGATATGATCTTGATCTGCTTCTTTGGTCCTCTTTGGTCCTGATATGGTCTTGGTCTGGTTCTTTGGTCCTCTTTGGTCCTGATATGGTCTTGATCTGGTTCTTTGGTCCTCTTTGGTCCTGATATGGTCTTGGTCTGGTTCTTTGGTCCTCTTTGGTCCTGATATGGTCTTGATCTGGTTCTGTGTCACGTTTGCGTCAGATGTAAACACAGTCACATGGACTCTTCAAAGCTCGTGTAAGTCAAGTCTCATGAGGGGAAATTCCTCATCCGTCTCCTCATTCCTGACCTGGTTTAGACTCTTTTTAGTATTGTTTTAGTCCAGGTTTAGTCCTTGGATTAGTCTGATCTAACTGGACTGGACTTCCCTCTTCAGTCTTTGATGCTGACCTGCTTTAATCCTGGTTGAGTTCTGGCACAGTCCCTAGTTCCAGGTTCAGTCCTGGTTCAGCCCTGGTTTAGTTCAGGTTCATTTCTGGTTCAGTCCTGGTTTAGTTCAGGTTCAGTCCTGGTTTAGTTCAGGTTCAGTCCTGGTTCAGCCCTGGTTTAGTTCAGGTTCAGTCCAGGTTCAGTCCTGGTTCAGCCCTGGTTTAGTCCAGGTTCAGTCCAGGTTCAGTCCTGGTTCAGCCCTGGTTTAGTCCAGGTTCAGTCCAGGTTCAGTCCTGGTTCAGCCCTGGTTCAGCCCTGGTTTAGTTCTGGTTCAGTCCAGGTTCAGTCCTGGTTCAGTCCTGGTTTAGTTCAGGTTCAGTCCAGGTTCAGTCCAGGTTCAGTCCAGGTTCAGTCCTGGTTCAGTCCTGGTTTAGTTCAGGTTCAGTCCAGGTTCAGTCCTGGTTCAGCCCTGGTTCAGTCCAGGTTCAGTCCAGGTTCAGTCCAGGTTCAGTCCTGGTTCAGCCCTGGTTCAGTCCAGGTTCAGTCCAGGTTCAGTCCAGGTTCAGTCCAGGTTCAGTCCAGGTTCAGTCCTGGTTCAGCCCTGGTTTAGTTCAGGTTCAGTTCTGGTTCAGTCCTTTGGTACATTGCTGTTTTTGGGTCAGTGAAGGCGTCAGAAGCAGAAATAGCCGCTCCCTGTGAGTCTGTCCTGGATGTCCAACCGTCCACTCATAATGTCACCTACTTTACTGAGGACGGGAGGGCATCTGACACACAGGGATACAAGAGGACGGGAGGGCATCTGACACACAGGGATACAAGAGGACGGGAGGGCATCTGACACAGAATGACCTCATCCTCCCGAGTCACAGTAAATGAGCTTTAGACATCCCTCTCTCACATGACTAACCTTTCTCACCCTCGTTGATGCTATTTGCTCTGCTCTTCTTTCTCTCCTCACTTTTACTCCCCCTCTCTCTCCATTGCTTTCTCTCTACCCTTTTCTTTCATTTCTATCTCCCCCATCTTTTTCTCCCCCCCCCCCCCCCCCCCCCCCCCACACACGTGCTTCTGTTTTCCTGTTTTTCATTCACTCTTCCTCGAGGCGTTCTTCCGTCATCCCTCACTCACATGCTCTCTCTCTTTTAGACACACTTCTGCCTTAAAGAATGAACTCATTTTCACACATTTTCTTCACACATGAGAGGACAGAGAAACATCTAAGGAGCTTTTGTCCCTGTGTGTCAGATGCCCCAGTGATAAAATATAGAAAAGATCAGGGAAACCATGTGAGGATTTGACTTTTGGAGATTTCTGATAAAAAATACCAGAGAATTTTGTATAATATTTAACAGTACTTTATCTCGATCTAGATATAATTTGACTTCATTAAATGTGTTGCAGATTTTTGAGGTTTTCATTTCATTATTTCACAACTGGAAAATTCTGTCAAAGTATCAAACCACAAAACATGTAAGAAAGTGTAAGAAAGTGGAGGAGTTCAAATATCTCGGGGTGTTGTTCACGAGTGAGGGGAGGATGGAGCGTGAGATTGACAGGCGGCAGTGATGCGGTCGCTGTACCGGACCGTTGTGGTGAAGAGGGAGCTGAGCCAAAAGGCAAAAGTTCTGGATTTACCGTCGATCTACGTCCTCCCCTCACCTATGGTCATGAGCTCTGGGTAATGACCGAAAGGACGAGATCACAGATACAAGCGGCCGAAATGAGTTTCCTCCGCAGAGTGGCTGGACGCTCCCTTAGAGATAGGGTGAGGAGCTCAGTCACACGGCAGGAACTTGGAGTAGAGCCGCTGCTCCTCCACGTCGAGAGGAGCAGCTGAGGTGGCTCGGGCATCTGTTCTGGACGCCTCCCGCGGGAGGTGTTCTGGGCATGTCTCACCGGGAGGAGGCCTCGGGGAAGACCCAGGACATGCTGGAGGGACTATGTCTCCCGGCTGGCCTGGGAACGCCTTGGGGTCCCCCCGGAGGAGCTGGAGGAAGTGTCTGGGGTGAAGGAAGTCTGGGATACAGTGGAGCTGAGAAATAAAACTTATCCTTTCTACCACGTTATAACATTGTGCCTTTGTCAAACCCTCTGTAAAAGCTTGTACGAGGCTCCGCCCACAAGCCAACCCCACCCATGCCCCAACATGACAATTCTACATAAATATACAACATGATAAAAAACAACAACTTCACAAACTTGATGTGATGTGCAGTAGTTTCAGGATGCATGTGATTGTGATAGTGCTCTGAAGGGGGAGTGACTTAGCACAGAGAGCAAAGGGAAGGGAGACTTAGAGCATCAAAAATAAAACGCATAAACCATGTTAAAGGAAAAGTAACGTTTTTTTACAATCTGAGCCTTCTTTTGGCAATAAAACAAGTAGTTTTACTCACCCATAGCACTTTGGTGTCAATTGAAGCAGTTTTGTAGAAGTTATGTTGTAGCCGTTCTGTTCTACTAATGATCCCGTATCCGTTAGCGTGAGTGCTCGGGGCATTACTTTGCGGTCTCCAAATAACACAAACTTTAACACTTTTCAAATCACAGAAGATCGCTGTGTCAGCGTAGACTTTTAGTGGATTCCAAAACGGCCTGAAACCCGATATGCAGCTATAGTTTCATTTGATGACGTCATCAGAGAGGACAGTGCGCATGCGTGAACTCAGCTGTTTTGTAAACACCGCTAGTCCAAAAGAAGCTAACACCGCTCTGAACTTTACTTTTCTGTTGCGATATCGGGTTTCAGGCCGTTTTGGAATCTACTAAAAGTCTACCCTGACACAGCGATCTTCTGTGATTTGAAAAGTGCTAAAGTTTGTGTTATTTGGAGAGCGCAAAGTAATGCCCCGAGCACTCACGCTAACGGATACGGGATCATTAGTAGAACAGAACGGCTACAACATAACTTCTACAAAACTGCTCCAATTGACACCAAAGTGCTATGGGTGAGTAAAACTACTTGTTTTATTGCCGAAAGAAGGCTCAGATTGTAAAAAAAAACCCGTTACTTTTCCTTTAATATGTAGTTTTCAGTGAATATAGCATTTTCAAAACAATAAAAGGAAACATGGTGATCTAATATGTGATGTGCTACAGTTTGAGTCTTAGATGTCAGATAGCCGCTCTTTAAAGAAAATCGCATTAAACCGGATGCCCTGTACCTCTGTCACACATGTCTCATATGTTCAGACTTCATTCATAAACATGACTCACATGCATCTCCCAGCATGCACCTGTGTCCTGTGGGTGTAAAGTGACTCATAAGTGGGTTTAGTGCATATGTGTGCGTGGTAACTTCCCCTTCTCCTCTGATGACTGTAATTAAAACACTAAATTAAAGTCCATTTGTGATGTCAGCCGCGTCGTCGCCAGATGGATCCACGCCTGTTGCCGTGGTGACGGTGATGCTGGGCCCATTGCCGTGGTGACAGTGATGCCGGGGTGGAATTGGAAGGGGTTGGAGCGTTCAAAGTTCTGCGGTTCGATCCCAGTCTGTGCTGTTGTTGTGTCCTTGCGCAAGACACTTCATCCACATTGTCTATCTATCAATTCTGCTAATAATACTACACCATTACGAGTTTTAAAGTTGCATTGTGTAACTTTTCTGGGGGAGGGTCCAGCAAATGCTTTTCTTCATGGAGATGTTATTGCTTTGTCTGGAATGTTCCACAGTAACTGGTGCTAAACTTTTCTATCTTCATGGAGACCAAACCAGACCCAGTTAGAGGTCAGATCTGTGGAGAGGCGACACAGTCAGAATGTGTTTTTCTAGGTATTTTTGAGCCATAAAACCACCTGTAATGTAATACATGTAAAGCTGTTTAATGTCACACTGTGGAACATTGATTCGTATTTATTTCGAGTTTGTGCCAAGAGAGAAACAATAATCATGTACATATAATTTATACATTGTAAACAACAAAAAAAGCACATTTCTCAAAAAGGAGTGGGAAGAAGAAAAACTTTTTTTTATTTTTGTTTTTGGTATTGTGCTACATTATGTTTTACAGTTATTATTTTATCTGTATATATATATATATATATATATATATATATATATATATATATACATACACACTCAACAAAAATATAAACGCAACACTTTTGTTTTTGCTCCCATTTTTCCTGAGATGGACCCAAAGATCCAAAATTCACTCCAGATACACAACACGACCATTTCTCTCAAACATTGTTCACAAATCTGTCCAAATGTGTGACAGCGAGCACCTCTGCCCCGCCGAGACAATCCACCCCACCTCACAGGTGCACCACATCAAGATGCCGATCCGACATCATGACCAGTGCACAGGTGCACCCCAGACTGCCCACAATAAAAGGACACCCCGAAATGTGCATTTATTTTTCTTTATTGGGTCTGGGGACTCAGAACCAGTCAGTATCCGGTGTGACCACCATTTGCCTCATGCAGTGCAACACATCTTCGCATAGAGTTTATCAGATTGTCAGTTGTGGCCTGTGGAATGTTGGTCCACTCCTCTTCAAAGGCTGTTATGGACGAAGAACACAGGTGCATTTTATTGATGGCATTTTGAATGCACAGAGATACCGTGATGAGATCCTGAGGCCCATTGTTGTGCCATACATCCATGAACATCACCTCATGTTTCAGCAAGATAATGCACGGCCCCATGTTGCAAGGATCTGTACACAATTCTTGGAAGCTGAAAATGTCCCAGTTCTTGCATGGCCAGCATACTCACCGGACATGTCACCCATTGAGCATGTTTGGGATGTGCTTGACCGGCGTATACGACAGCGTGTACCAGCTCCCACTAATATCCAGCAACTTCACACAGCCATTGAAGAGGAGTGGACCAACATTCCACAGGCCACAATTGACAATGGTGGGGGCTTGAATTGCGTGAGAAATGCAGTGTGAGCGTGTGAACGCGTCAAATTGTCTCTCTCAATGCGTGAGACTTGAGAGCCCTGCTGTAAATGTTTGTCTAAAGAGCAAACTTAAACTACAAAGCAACTAATGAGAGTTATAAAAATGAAGTTATTACCTGATGGTTCTCAGTTTGTTTTATCATCACCGCAGTGTGCGCTTAGCAGCTGAAGTTACACTCTACAGTCTGCCCAACAACAGAACTATCTATTTTCTGATTGGCAGATTTTTTTTTTCCGGGGAGCGGGGCGGGGAGGGGGGGGGGGGGGACTCGCTGAAAACGCGCGGTGCCTGCATAAACTGAGCCACACAGACCGATTTTCTGGGCAAAAAAAAATGCCATGACAAATGCCATGTGTGGCGTGTGAATTGCGTCGAATTGCGTGTGTCACACTCTCAATGTGTGAGACTTGAGAGCCCTGATTATATATATATATATATATATATATATATATATATATATATAATGACATCTCCATAGAAACAAGCAGGTGATACACTCAACCTTTAAACCTGAAGACCTTTAAACTTGTAATTATGACCGGTTTAACTGGTGCAAACGGGCTTCCGCAAATCTCTCCGTGTAATAAGAACAAATTATTAAAACTAAGTCTAAAAGTAAGAAGATTTATTTAACTAAATCTTGACTAAAAGTAAAAAAGAGAAGTTCAGAGATTAAAAAAAGGCCTCTGGCTCATTCTGGTACATTTACAAAAGTCCAGATGAATGTGCACTGTTACTGTTCAATACACAAAATAGACAGATAAATACCTTTTAAAACAAGAATGGGTAACACTTTCATTTAGGGACCACATTAATTGCTAACAAGCTCTTATGCTAATTAGTAAGGGTGGGACGAGACCCACCACGAGGTTAGGTCCATGAGAACAAGACAAGACAAGATTCTGTAAAAAAGAAGTACTGCAATCTATTTCACTGGCTTCACTATTTTTTATTTATTTCATGTAATACTTTAGCGGTCATTGTAGTGTTGATTTGTGGAACTCCAGCTTCTCTAACTTTATAACTCACCAGCTCTTTCAAATTCAGGTTAAAAAATCTCACGAGATCATTTTCCTCACGTGTGCACGATCTTGTAGCAAATTTGTCTCACAAGATCTTGTGGCATGAGATCTTAATTAGTTGTTACTCAGCTATTTATCAAATACGTATTAATGTTAATTATATTTCAGTGTATGTACAAAAACATGTATTGTAATCCCACTTCTTGAATGGGAAGAAAATAGTTAATGACTTAATACTTGCAATTACAGTGTTAGATTATGCATTTTATTATTTGTAAAATAGTAAAATGAACATTCTTTGGTCAAAATGAAGTCTTCAGAATGGCGCTCTCTCTGTGTGCGTCTGTCACATATGTGAAGGACCATTGTCAGTTTGGTGCAGAGTCTTTGACATTCTTCATGTGAGTGTGAATGGAAGACAAACTGTGGACTTTAAACATCCACAGAGACTGGAGCTAGACCCATGCACAAAACACTGGACACAATGATAATAAAAAACACTCATTAGACGGTAGAATGTGATTTTCCACATGAAATGGTAGAACTTACTTTTCTATTCCCATGTATCCTTATATGGAGTATGTGTACTCCCTCAGTGGTCCTGTAGGTTCCACAGTGGTCCTGTAGGTTCCTCAGTGGTCCTGTAGGTTCCACAGTGGTCCTGTAGGTTCCTCAGTGGTCCTGTAGGTTCCACAGTGGTCCTGTAGGTTCCTCAGTGGTCCTGTAGGTTCCTCAGTGGTCCTGTAGGTTCCTCAGTGGTCCTGTAGGTTCCACAGTGGTCCTGTAGGTTCCACAGTGGTCCTGTAGGTTCCACAGTGGTCCTGTAGGTTCCTCAGTGGTCCTGTAGGTTCCTCAGTGGTCCTGTAGGTTCCTCAGTGGTCCTGTAGGTTCCACAGTGGTCCATGGGCGTATACTGTGTGCTCTTATACTTGTTCAGATACAGCTCCAGATCATTCTAGAGCAGAGGTCTTCAACAGGGGGGTACTGCAGGGGGGTCGCAAAATCTTTTGATTTCACTTTAAAAGAATATAATTTTATATTTTATAGTGTAAAATACAGTATTAACCTGTGTATTATTTCCTTGTATTGGATGTACCATGTAATGACCGAAAGGACGAGATTGCGGATACAAGCGACCAAAATGAGTTTCCTCCGTAGAGTGGCTGGGCGCTCCCTTAGAGATAGAGTGAGGAGCTCAGTCACACGGGAGGAGCTCGGAGTAGAGCCGCTGCTTCTCCACGTCGAGAGGAGCAGCTGAGGTGGCTCGGGCATCTGTTCCGGATGCCTCCTGAACTCCTCCCTCGGGAGGTGTTCTGGGCATGTCCCAGCGGGAGGAGGCCCCGAGGAAGACCCAAGACACACTGGAGGGACTATGTCTCCCGGCTGGCCTGGGAACACCTTGGGGTCCCCCCGGAGGAGCTGGAGGAAGTGTCCGGGGTGAAGGAGGTCTGGGCGTCCCTGCTTAGACTGTTGCCCCCACGACCCGGCCCCGGATAAGAGGAAGAAAATGGATGGATGGATGTACCATAACAGAGTAGCAATGTTTATACATGACACTAAGCTCAATTTAATATAAAACACAATTCTATGCCGTGTATATAGTAGGGGGTCCCTGGCCCAGTTCGCCATCTGTTTGGGGGTCCCTGGCCTGAAAAACGTTGAAGACCCCTGTTCTAGAGACAATCAGGAAAGGTTCATTTCTGTCCTGTGAATGGGATTTTTTAGTATCGATACCTGTTCAAATGAGTATCTAGTTTCGATACTAGTTTTAGTATCGATTAGTATCTGATTTCCGATACTTTTGAAAACCCTAATGTTAGAATGTTGTTTCCTCCTCAAAAACAGACCTGAAGTTGTGTTTTGTTTCATCCACACATATTTGACTAATCCTTTATTATTATTCTGTCTACATATGCAAATCTCAAAATGCTCTGGTCCACTTTGTGATGTCATGTAGTGGTAGATTTCAAGATTACAGCTGCTTTTACCTTTTGTTCAGTACAGATTGGCAATTCCCGGGCTGAATGGAGTGTATGGAGTTTAAAAACACGGTGGAGCACTTCCTATAACAGATGTTTTCGGTTTGTATCAGCCTAAATCTGCAGGTTTGTGTGGATTAAACAAAACACAACTCCAGGTGTGTTTGTGATGAGGAAACGACATTAGAGATCAGAAAATTGTGTAATATGGGCCCTTTAAACCAGGTAGGGTCCTCACATGTGTCCCTGTCCCCCTGTGTCCCCCTGTGTCCCCCTGTGTCCCCCTGTGTCTCCTGCTGTGGGACAATTCTCTATTTTTCTTCTGAATGTCACAAATCACAACAAAACATGATCGTGTTGATGCAGACTCCAGCAGTGAGTCCTGAGCACAGGAGCAGCTGTCACTCACATCTACTTTATCAACAGTTTAGTCCTAAACCAGGACTAAACCAGGACTAAAACAGGACTAAAACAGGACTAAAACGGGACTAAACCAGGACTAAAACAGGACTAAAACAGGACTAAAACAGGACTAAAACAGGACTAAAACAGGACTAAACCAGGACTAAACCAGGACTGAACCAGGACTAAACCGGGACTAAACCGGGACTAAAACGGGACTAAACCAGGACTAAACCAGGACTAAACCAGGACTAAACAAGGACTAAATCAGGACTAAACCAGGACTAAACCGGGACTAAACCGGGACTAAAACGGGACTAAAACGGGACTAAAACGGGACTAAACCAGGACTAAACCAGGACTAAACCAGGACTAAAACAGGACTAAACCAGGACTAAACCAGGACTAAAACAGGACTGAACCAGGACTAAACCAGGACTAAAACAGGACTAAAACAGGACTAAACCAGGACTAAAACAGGGCTAAACCAGGACTAAACCAGGACTAAAACAGGACTGAACCAGGACTAAACCAGGACTAAAACAGGACTGAACCAGGACTAAACCAGGACTAAAACAGGACTAAAACAGGACTAAAACAGGACTAAACCAGGACTAAAACAGGACTGAACCAGGACTAAACCAGGACTGAACCAGGACTAAACCAGGACTAAACCAGGACTAAACAAGGACTAAATCAGGACTAAACCAGGACTAAACAGGACTAAATCAGGACTAAACCAGGACTAAAACAGGACTGAACCAGGACTAAACCAAGACTAAAACAGGACTAAAACAGGACTAAACCAGGACTAAACCAGGACTAAACCAGGACTGAACCAGGACTAAAACAGGACTAAAACAGGACTAAAACAGGACTGAACTAGGACTAAACCAGGACTGAACCAGGACTAAACCAGGACTAAAACAGGACTAAATCAGGACTAAACAAGGACTAAATCAGGACTAAACCAGGACTAAACAGGACTAAATCAGGACTAAACCAGGACTAAACCAGGACTTAACCAGGACTAAATCAGGACTAAACCAGGACTAAATCAGGACTAAACCAGGACTAAACAAGGACTAAATCAGGACTAAACCAGGACTAAAACAGGACTAAAACAGGACTAAACCGGGACTAAACACGACTAAACCAGGACTAAACAAAGACTAAACCGGGACTAAACACGACTAAACCAGGTGTAAACAAGAACTAAACCAGGACTAATCAAGGACTGAACCAGGATTGAACCAAGACTGAACCAAGACTAAACAAGGACTAAACTAGGACTAAACCAGAACTAAACCAAGACTAAACCAGGACTAAACATGACTAAACCAGGACTAAACGAGGACTAAACCAGGACTGAACAAGGACTAAACCAGGACTAAGCCAGGACTAAACCAGGACTAAACCAGGACTAAACAAGATCTAAACCAGGACTAATCAAGGACTGAATCAGGATTGAACCAGGACTGAACCAAGACTAGACCAGGATTAAACAGGACTAAACAGGACTAAACCAGGTCTAAACAAGGACTAAATCAGGACTAATCAAGGACTGAAGCAGGACTGAACCAAGACTAAACCAGGATTAAAGCAGGACTAAACAAGGACTAAACAAGGACTAAATAAGGACTAAACCAGGACTAAACCAGGACAAAACCAGGACCAAACCAGAACTAAACAAGGATTAGATCAGGACTTAACCAGGAACAAATTAAACCTGAACAAAGACTGAACAAGACTAAACCAGGCCTAAACATGACTAAACCAGGACTTAATCAGGACTAAACCAGTAGCAAACCAGGACTAGTTTGAACACTGCATATAAGTACTAGTTCAACACATTTACATTTGGCGCCTATCGTCTGGAGACTAAACTAAAAATAACTCACCTTGTATCTCTTTGTATTGTCTCCACTTGTATAGAACAGTAGGAGGTGTCTAAACCCTGGATTACAGCTACAGCTAGTCAGTAGGTTCATGATGGAACTGTCTATTTAAAGGCTTTTGTTTATACCATGGTCCAGCCCTGAACCCCAAACTCAATCCCCATCTGATCCTGAGCTTCCAGAACAGCTGCAGACTGACTTTGGTCCAGAGGGATTCCGACACATCCTGGACAAAGAGCCCACAGCTGTCTCACACTGACCCAGAGAGAAGGCTCCAAACTGAGGCACCCCCAACCCTCTAAAACCTGTCCAAAACTCTCAAAGTAAACCAGTACTGAACCAGGACTAAACTAGGACTAAATCAGGACTGAACCAGGACTAAACCAGGACTAAACCAGGACTAAATCAGGACTAAACCAGGACTAAATCAGGACTAAAACAGGACTAAACAGGACTAAACCAGGACTAAACCAGGACTAAACAAGGACTAAATCAGGACTGAACCAGGACTAAACCAGGATTGAACCAGGACTAAACAAGGATTACAGCCGGACTAAACCAAGACTAAACCAGGACTAAACCAAGAATCAGACACCCCTTTCATTCCAAAACCTCCAGTATTTCCAAAACTCTCTCATCTCTCATGTCTCCAAATAACTGTCCTTTTTTGACCCAGAGATGAGGCTCCAAACTGTGGTAGAATTCGCCAGGCTCCCACTCAATTTAAAAACTTCCACTACTTCCAGAACCCCACTGTAACTATGCTGCACTGACCCAGAGACGAGGCTCCAAACTGGGGTAGAATTCACCAGGCTCCTCCTCTCCTCCAGTACCTCCAAAACACCCCTGCAGTTGTCTCACATTGACCCACAGAGGAGAGTCCAAACTGGTCTATAATTCAACTGGCTCCTCCTCCCTTCAGTACCTCCAGTGTCTCCAAAAACTGTCTCTAAATAACTGTCCTTTTCTGACCCAGAGATGAGGGTAATTAACTGGGGTAGAATTCACAAGCCTCCCTCTCACTTTTAAATCCTCCAGTACCCCCAAAATACCCATGTAGCTCAGTGAGGCAGTTCAAAGCTGGGGTATAATTCACCATTTTAAAACTTCCATTACATCTAGAATGCCCATAACTTGCCTTATTGCCCCAGAGAGGAGGAGAGGCAAACTCAGGTAGAATTAATCAAGCTCCCCTCCCCTCCATTATCTTCAAAATACCACTGTAACTATTGAGGAGGTTCCAAACTGGGATTAAAATTCACCTGGCTCCCCCTCCATTCCATAACTTCCAGTACCTTCAAAAGACCCCCGTATCTGTCCCACAGTGACCCAGAGACAATGATCCAAATTGGGGGTTAAATTCGCCAGTTTCCCTCTCCACAATGAGCATTAAAACACCCCACACCGACCCAAAGAGAAGGGTCCAAACTGGGGTAGAATACGCCACGTTCCCTTTCACTTTTAAAACCTCCAGTACCTCCTGAACCCTCTCATACTGATCAAGAAAGAAGGCTCCAAACTGGGGTTGAATTCCCCATGCTCCCCTATACACAGTAGTCGAGTTGTAAAATGAAACCAGGGGGGATGGTGAAAATTTTTACAAACGGGATGGGGGGGCATATAATCATTCAATAATTCAATAATACACAGGATATATGTTATCACACACACACACACACACACCTTAGTCCTGGTTTAGTCTTGGTTTAGTCCTGGTTTAGTCCCGGTTTAGTCCTGGCTTAGTCCCGGTTTAGTCCTGGTTTAGACCTGGTTTAGTCCTGGTTTAGACCTGGTTTAGACCTGGTTTAGACCTGGTTTAGTCCTGGCTTAGTCTTGGTTTGGACCTGGTTTAGTTTTGGTTTAGTCCCGGTTTAGTCCTGGCTTAGTCCTGGTTTAGATCTGGTTTAGTCTTGGCTTAGTCCTGGTTTGGACCTGGTTTAGTCCTGGTTTAGACCTGGTTTAGTCCTGGCTTAGTCTTGGTTTGGACCTGGTTTAGTTTTGGTTTAGTCCCAGTTTAGTCTTGGTTTAGTCCTGGTTTAGTCCCGGTTTAGTCCTGGCTTAGTCCTGGTTTAGACCTGGTTTAGACCTGGTTTAGTCCCGGTTTAGTCCTGGCTTAGTCCTGGTTTAGACCTGGTTTAGACCTGGTTTAGACCTGGTTTAGTCCTGGCTTAGTCTTGGTTTGGACCTGGTTTAGTTTTGGTTTAGTCCCGGTTTAGTCCTGGTTTAGTCCTGGTTTAGACCCGGTTTAGATCTGGTTTAGTCTTGGCTTAGTCCTGGTTTGGACCTGGTTTAGTCCTGGTTTAGACCTGGTTTAGTCTTGGTTTAGTCCTGTTTAGTCCTGGTTTAGTCCTGGTTTAGTCCTGGTTTGGACCTGGTTTAGTCTTGGTTTAGACCTGGTTTAGTCCTGGTTTAGTCTTGGCTTAGTCCTGGTTTGGACCTGGTTTAGTCCTGGTTTAGACCTGGTTTAGTCTTGGTTTAGTCCTGTTTAGTCCTGGTTTAGTCCTGGTTTAGTCCTGGTTTAGACCTGGTTTAGTCCTGGTTTAGTCCTGGTTTAGTGCCGAAATAGATGCAGAAATAATCTGATAATATGACTCACCCATAAGAGTGCGGTCAGATCCATTCTAACAGTTTGCCGTGTTGTCTTTAATAATCCGGAGCTCCGGAGAAAAGGACATAATCCCGAACGTATCCCGTGTCCCGAGGCGAGAGTTCCTTCTTACGTAGCATTAACGTAGGAAGTTAAGGATTCTTCTTCTCTTGGAAATGCCGCGTAAATATCAGGCGGCTCGCTCACAGCTGATCGGCGAACAGGCGCAAACACAACAGCGGCAATCGTCATGATTGGCGGGAGCGCGATCGGTGCGTAATTATGCTGCAACATGATTGGAAGCTGGAGCGCAGTTCGGCCTATGATTGGCTCTTGGGCACTGGCCATTTTGACTTAAAAACGGCAAAATTTAGGGATTTTCATGCCTGATTGATAAAATGCCATAAGGGATGGAAGAAGGGATGCCCGTTTTAGAAGAGGGATGATTTTGACTATTTTTTTCCCACAGGGAGGATGCCACCATGCCCCCATCCCCCCTCAACTCGAGTACTGCCTATACATCCAGCCAGGCCCCACAGCTGTCCCATTCTGACCCAGAGACGAGTGGACAAACTGGGGGTGCATTCTTCTGTCTGACCCCACTGTCTCTGGGTCTGCTCAAGTTTAAAGGGGACATCCTCCAAATGTAACATGAGCCGAGGATACAGGAGTAAAGCAGGAACAACATAGCACATTTCTGGGCAGGGCAGAGGAGTGGAGGAGAGGGTCAGAGGAGAGGGTCAGAGGAGAGGGTCAGAGGGTCAGAGGAGAGGGTCAGAGGAGAGGGTCAGAGGAGCGAGGCAGAGGAGAGGGTCAGAGGAGAGGGTCAGAGGGTCAGAGGAGAGGGTCAGAGGAGCGAGGCAGAGGAGAGGGTCAGAGGAGAGGAAAGTGGCGTTACATAAATCTCCCATTACAAAATCAACAATAAGTTTGGATTTTAGATGATTGGAAAAGGCTGAGTGAAAATCCCGTTTGACGTAGGTTCCCCTCCAGCCAGAAGACTTGGCGCTAAATCTAAAAATGCCCTTTCATAATTCTCACATTATTTGGATGGCCGTTCAGACATTTCACTGGAAGGAGATGTGTGAATGAGACGACTCTGTCCTCTGGGTCCTCCTCAAACACACACGTCCTACAGTGTGGCATCCAACGTCATCACCGTGGACACGGGCAAGTGACCTCATCATGCTGAGTGACCGGTCAGATGGAGGAGAGATGAGACCCTTCACAGTGAGAGTGCAGGTTTTTCATTGAATAGATGTAATACAGATACGTTTAAAGGAAAAGTAACATTTTTTTTTACAATCTGAGCCTTCTTTCGGCAATAAAACAAGTAGTTTTACTCACTCATAGCACTTTGGTGTCATTTTGAGCAGTTTCATAGAAGTTATGTTGTAGCGTGTCCGTTAACTTGAGTGCTCGGGGCATTACTTTGCGGTCTCCAAATAACACAAACTTTAGCACTTTTCAAATCATAGAAGTTAGATAGTTTCGAGTAGATGAGTGCGCATGTGTGGACTGTGCTCTCAGCTCCCGGGACCCAAACATGAAACGCAAAGCTGTAAAATATGGATAAATCTCGGATTACAGGCCACTTTTGCTTCAAACGAAATCGTAGACTAAGACATCGGGCTTCTATGATTTGAAAAGTGCTAAAGTTTGTGTTATTTGGAGCCCGCACGGGGCATATTACATGCTCGGGGAATATATTATATGCCCCGAGCTATGGCTAGAAGTCGCGCTAGGCTAACCGCAAATCTAAAACATCTCTGGAAGTGCTCCATATGACACCAAAGTGCTATGGGTGAGTAAAACAACTTGTTTTATTACCTAAATAAGGCTCAAATTGTAAATAAACTTTACTTTTCCTTTAATGCTGTACTGAGGAACGTTTTATCTAGGCAAAGTAAATATAACAGCATCCCCCTTCCCACCACAAACGTTACATAGTTAATTTATGTACTTTTTTTTCCCTTTTTATTTTTTCATGTTAAAATAGATGTGTTTTTTCCCCATAACTTCTTACTAAACAACACCGTGTAAAACAGTTGGACATTTTCATTGACCCAATTGCCCAATTTCCAGTCTCTGGTGGGGGATATGAGCACCTGGGCTGGCAACCATTTTGTATACTGTGGTCCAAAGCAGGAAAAATGATGTGACGAAGGCTTTTTGGTGCTGGGTTGGGTCCATGTGAAGGGGGAGGGGGATCATACCATGTGTACCAATACCAATCATTCTACCGTGTCATAACATTGTTCCCTCATGAAAAAACATGGCTGAAGAGGTTTTACATGGCATCCCTACATGTTTGAGTAATCTAGAGATCTTTCCCAAACCCTATCCAAACCCACGGTTCTCCATAAATATACAAAAACGGCATTTTGAGGGGTACTCAGACTTATTTGGTATTTTAAAGATCCCATGACATGGTACTTCTTGATGCTTTTATATGGCTCCTTAATGGTTCCCTAATACTGTAAATGAATCCTTCTTCAAAATCAACACTCAGTGCATGAGAAACAGAGATAAGATGAGAAAGAGTCATAAATGTCACTCTGGAACACTCCATTATGGGAGTTGTTGCTTGAATGCAAATGAGGAGGACAGAGATGGCCTATAGTAGAGAGTGGGGGCGTGGCCAAACTCTCCGCTCTCCGCTCTGTGACCCACTTCCGTGTTTTTGCACGGGGGGAGAGATGAGAAGCCTTCCATTGAAAAATAAACACATTTCCACAGAAAATAAAATTAAACCACTGCTGTTCAAAGGTCCAGAGGCTCAGATAAAGGACTTCCGAGCCTAGAAACACTCGGACGTGCCTCCAGGCAAATAAAAAAACGCATTTCGCATTGCCTAGCACATTCGCGGTCCAAACTCTCTGGGCGTGATTTACAGAGACGCTGAGTACAGACAGACGGGGGTGGAGCTGCATTTGCATTTCTTTTTTCGATCTGACGTCAATAAGGTGCCTTGTTCGCCCGTTTGAGCTCCGATTTTTTGTAACGCAGAAAAGGATCGCAAATGCTCAGTTTAGACATTTCGCAACTTTTAACCATGGGGGGAGGGGCCTAAACAGGGTAGGGGAGCTCACATTAACGTTCAAAAACCTCAGAAAGTGAAAATTTCATGCCATGGGACCTTTAAAAACTATTTTCAAGGATTCTTTTCTCTTAGTTTTTTTTTTTAGATTTGGTCTCAGGACAAGTAAATTCACTCAGAAACTGTATGTTTTAGTATTTTTCATGTGGATTATTTAATATTTGATGGGTGGGACGTAAAATGTCCTCCAATTCTGGAATGACCCACATACACCCATAGTCAAAGTACAGTAAACTTGTATATGATACAAATAGGTAAAACACACAATGTGCAGCATAATAAAGCTCAAATGGTGTCATTTAAGCAGCAGTGTCAGTGTCATTTAAGTGTCCTTTAAGCAGCATGTGGTTTTTCAATACTCCTATCGTGCAATATCGTTTTTCCAACGTGCAATATTGTTTTTTCAATACTCTCCCTGTCACTGTTTTATTATTATTATTACTTATTTTATTATTATTATTATTATTACTTATCTTTATGCCATTCTTGCTGCATGTACTTTTCTTTCTTGTTCAAACTGTCCCTACCTGGAGCTACTGTGACAAGTACATTTCTCCTGCGTGAGATCAATAAAGTCTAAAATAAAGTCTAAAATAAAATAAACAGTAACATGGTGATCTTAATAAATGCTGTGTTACAGTTATTACCTCATAGATGACCCCTCTTTATAATAGTAAATCTCTGTTTGTGGAGGATTAAAGCGTTGTGTGCTTTGTGTTTCAGGGTGCGTAAGGTTCCGTTCCCCGTGAGGGTGTGCAGATCCTCCGTCCAGCTCCACATGAGAGGAAAACCCAAAACTGTCACCGTGGAAACCAGAACATCCATCAACATGGTCGATTTCAAGAAGTGTAAAGACGGCTTTATACTGCTCTCTCCAGCACACTGACCGAAACTAGTACCACAGCTGCACCGCACACTGTGCTCTTCTGAAGTCAGGAGATACTTTGCAGTGTATCACTCTGGGGGTGCTCTACATGTGTTATGGTTGAATATTTAAAGGAGAATTAACATTTTTTTTTAACAATCTGAGCCTTATTTCGGTAATAAAACAAGTTGTTTTACTCACCCATAGCACTTTGGTGTCATATGGAGCACTTCCAGAGATGTTTTAGATTTGCGATCTCCGTAACGTGAGTTCTCGGGGCACATGTTTGCGGTCTCCAAATAACACAAACTTGAGCACTTTTCAAATCATAGAAGCTCGATGTCTTAGTCTACACTTTCGTTTGAGTCAAAAGTGGCCTGTAATCCGAGATTTATCCATAGTTTACAGCTTTGTGTTTCATGTTTGGGTCCCGGGAGCTGAGAGTGAAATAAGCTGTGACTCCGCACATGCGCACTGGCGTCCTCATCTACTCGAAACTATGGATAAATCTGGGATTAGAGGCCACTTTTGACTCAAACGAAAGTGTAGACTAAGACATTGAGCTTCTATGATTTAAAAAGTGCTAAAGTTTGTGTTATTTGGAGACCGCTCGGGGCATGCGAACTCGCGCTACGGCTAACGCAAATCTAAAACATCTCTGGAAGTGCTCCATGTGACACCAAAGTGCTATGGGTGAGTAAAACAACTTGTTTTATTACCGAAATAAGGCTCAGATTGTAAAAAAACGTTAATTCTCCTTTAACAGTTACCATGGAGATACAGTGCCACACATTAGCAAACGCTGTCAAAAAGTTTTAAGTCTGAAAACTCAAGAGAAAATACAAAAGTGATTTAAACAGCACATTTTCAGGAGCCTGTGGTCAATACTGTTTAGGAATTTGATTTCCAACAAAAAGGTGAGAGTGACTAACAATCAATTCTTTATTGTGAAATAAAGCTCAGAATCGAAGAGAGCTTCAGACAGAGCAGTGCACTCAGTTAGCTTCACCCCCCCAGCAGCTGCAAAGTATCAATAGATTTAAAGACCCTGTACCTGATTTTTTTCCCCCCACATATTTTAGCACAAACTCTTGCTCTAGAGGTGGTAAAGAAGCCAAAATTTTACTGTATTTGTCAAATTATATTCCTCAAGTAGAAGTACAAAGTAGTGGTCCAAGAAATGACTCACGGAAGAGTCATTTAAAGAGTCATTTAAAGAGTCATTTAAAGAGTCATTTAAAGAGTCATTTAAAGAGTCATTTAAAGAGTCACTGTCTGAACAGAACATCTGATTTATGATGTGATGTTAATGTAATTGGAAAAACCAAACATGATCTAAGATGAAACACAAATGTTTAAACCACAGTGAGAAGAAGTACTTTTACTCAAGTACTCAAGTATTCAAGTTTACTCGAGTACTGTTACTGTTGTAAAAAGTTACTCAAGTAAATGTAACTGAGTACTACCCACGTCTGTGTCCCAGTACAGTACTGTACTGTACTGTACTGCACATTACTGTACTGTACTGTACTGTACTGTACTGCAGTACAGTACAGTGCAGTACAGTACTGTACTGTACTGTACTGTACTGCACTGTACTGTACTGTACTGTACTGTACTGCACTGTATTGTACTGTACTGTACTGTACTGTACTGCACTGTACTGTACTGTACTGTACTGTACTGCACTGTACTGTACTGTACTGTACTGTACTGTACTGCACTGTACTGTACTGTACTGCACTGTACTGTACTGCACTGTACTGCACTGTACTGTACTGTACTGCACTATACTGTACTGCACTATACTGTACTGCACTGTACTGTACTGTACTGCACTGTACTGTACTGCACTGTACTGTATTGTACTGCACTGTACTGTACTGTACTGTACTGTACTGTACTGTACTGCACTGTACTGTACTGTACTGTACTGCACTGTATTGTACTGCACTGTACTGTACTGTACTGTACTGTACTGTACTGCAGTACAGTACAGTACAGTACTGCACTGTACAGTACTGCAGTACAGTACAGTGCAGTACAGTGCAGTACAGTACAGTAATGTGCAGTACAGTACAGTACAGTGCAGTACAGTACAGTACAGTGCAGTACAGTACAGTGCAGTACAGTACAGTACAGTGCAGTGCAGTACAGTACAGTACAGTACAGTGCAGTACAGTGCAGTACAGTACAGTGCAGTACAGTGCAGTACAGTGCAGTACAGTACAGTACAGTACAGTGCAGTACAGTGCAGTACAGTGCAGTACAGTGCAGTACAGTAATGTGCAGTACAGTACAGTACAGTACAGTACAGTAATGTGCAGTACAGTGCAGTACAATACAGAGCAGTACAGTGCAGTACAGTGCAGTACAGTGCAGTACAGTGCAGTACAGTACAGTACAGTACAGTACAGTAATGTGCAGTACAGTGCAGTACAATACAGAGCAGTACAGTGCAGTACAGTGCAGTACAGTGCAGTACAGTGCAGTACAGTACAGTACAGTGCAGTACAGTACAGTGCAGTACAGTGCAGTACAGTGCAGTACAGTACAGTACAGTACAGTACAGTAATGTGCAGTACAGTGCAGTACAGAGCAGTACAGTGCAGTGCAGTACAGTGCAGTACAGTACAGTACAATACAGAGCAGTACAGTGCAGTGCAGTACAGTGCAGTACAGTACAGTACAGTAATGTGCAGTACAGTGCAGTACAATACAGAGCAGTACAGTGCAGTACAGTGCAGTACAGTGCAGTACAGTGCAGTACAGTACAGTACAGTGCAGTACAGTACAGTGCAGTACAGTACAGTACAGTACAGTACAGTACAGTGCAGGTATACTGTATAAGCAGCTCTGGAGGTCAGAATAAGTCGACTGTGTACCGTCTGCATCTAGTCATCATGACTTTTATTGTCTGAGAATCAGGAAGTGTGCAGTCAGCATGCTTGTTGTTTTTAGCTTTACTATGACACTGCTGTAAACTTTAAAATCAACTAGTTCTGTGTTTGTTTGTTTGTTTTTGCCATTTTTAACACAGTAAAAAAAAGGACATATTGTGTACAGTAGTGCAGTAGTGAAGTTTTCACCCCATTACAAGACTGTTGCCAGTTCAAACCTCCCCCATGCACATGCTGAAGTTACATCCTATGGCAAGACCTCCATAATTTGCTGTGTTACATACACTGGTGCAGCGTTAGCCCCATCACCAGAGGATTGTCATTTCAAATTCTGCCCATTCAAATACTGTCATTGTGTCACTGGGCAAGACAGCCCCATTATTTACTTTATATTTGAAATACCTTGGTACCGTAGACAAGTGTTAACCCTGTCACCATCATTCTTGGACTGTACTCGCCTCTGTTACACACTCTGGTCTTATTATTGTGGCGAAACGCAAGAGGAGGGACATCTGGTATAAAAATCTGCAAATCAAAGTTCAGTTTTGTATTTTTCAGTGCTGTTTTTTTAATATTACTTCATCAATTTTATTTTATTTTCTTCACATTTTAAGAATGGTCCCAGGATAAATCATGTATTGTTGTTCATAGAATAACTCTCACAGTGTTGATGATCTGAAAGCACTTTTTCTTCCTCTTTGCTTTAAATAGTGATTTATAATTATGACTCAGTGTTGTTTGTACAGAGAAGCTGGAATGGAGCATATCTTTTCACAAATGTAAAAATGGAGGAATTCTTAAAGAAAATATTAAGCATGATTCAAACAATGTGACATGTGGAATCTTACAGTCTTTTCTGTTTGCACTAAAAATGTCCAAGAGGAGGTATAGGGTATTAAAGTGTGTACAGTATGACAAAGGTTTATTATTATTCTGTTTTTTTTTTTACTTTTACTTTTTTTTTTTACTTAATTTGGTGGGATTATAACTATTGTAAATATAAATGATAGTTTTACACAAATCAAGAACAAATTTGTGAAGAAAAGTTGAAAAAAAAAAAAAAATTACAGGAGACAATACATTAAGGACAAATTTTACATCCTCTCCTTGAACCGCCACCTTAAAGGAAAAGTAAAGTTTTTTTTTTTACAATTTGAGCCTTATTTTGGTAATAAAACAAGTTGTTTTACTCACCCATAGCACTTTGGTGTCATATGGAGCACTTCCAGAGATGTTTTAGATTTGCGGTTAGCCTAGCGCGACTTCTAGCCATAGCTCGGGGGCATATAATATATTCCCCAAGCATGTAATATGCCCCGTGCGGGCTCCAAATAACACAAACTTTAGCACTTTTCAAATCATAAAAGCCCGATGTCTTAGTCTACAATTTCGTTTGAATCAAAAGTGGCCTGTAATCCGAGATTTATCCATAGTTTACAGCTTTGCGTTTCATGTTTGGGTCCCGGGAGCTGAGAGCACAGTCCGCACATGCGCACTGGCGTCCTCATCTACTCGAAACTATGGCTAAATCTCGGATTACAGGCCACTTTTGACCACACGAAATCGTAGACTAAGACATCGGGCTTCTATGATTTGAAAAGTGCTAAAGTTTGTGTTATTTGGAGATCGCAAATAAGTGCTCCGAGAACTCACATGAGGCAGATCGCAAATCTAAAACATCTCTGGAAGTGCTCCATATGACACCAAAGTGCTATGGGTGAGTAAAACAACTTGTTTTATTACCAAAATAAGGCTCAGATTGTAAAAAACGTTACTTTTCCTTTAACGTGGTGGAGGCGTTTGAGTGCCCGAATGATCCCATACGCTATGTTTTGTCTATGATCTCCTGCACTGGACACTCCAAGGACAAAGCTGTGATAACACAGCTCACCATGCAATAAATATCAGTTGGCTACAACCCAATGACACGTATTTATAAAAACATACTGCCCTGCTTCCGCCTCAGCTTGTCAATGTTTCTTCTGTATTCCACTCTGCACCCTCCCCTCTCCCTCCCAGAATATATTCCAACAAAAAGACACCCAATGTTAACTGTTCCATTTTCCTGTTGTATGTGTTTGTGCCTATTGTTATTGATTATATATCTGCATTTTCCAGTCTGTTATGGTGGCACTGCTCTGCTGGCAACATGGAGAAGGGCTCTGGTTGCACGTCTCTCTTGCAACCTTCCCTTACCTCTAAGTAAAATTTCTTCCTTGTGGAGACTAATAAAGCAACCTTGAACCTTATGTTGTCGGGGGCTTCATGTCCCTGGTAGGGTCACCCAAGGCAAACAGGTTCTGGGGACAGGTCAGATTAAGAGCGGTTTAGATGCCCCGATGATGAGAAGCACAGCAAGGCCAGGTATGTCACCCGGATTGGCGTAACCGGGGCCCCACCCTGGAGCCAGGCCCAGACCATGCTCGATAGCGAGTGTCTGGTGGCCGGGCCTTCCCCCACGGGGCCCGACCGGGCATAGCCCAAAGGAGTAAAGTGGGGTCCTTGTCCCATGGACCCACCAGCCGCAGGAGGAGCCATAGGGGGCCGGTGCAGGGAGATCTGGGCGGCAGTCGAAGGCAGGGGCCTTGATGACCTGATCTCCGGACATGGAGATGAGCTCTGGGGACATGGACCTGGACGCCTCCGTCCGGGCATGTCCCACTGGGAGGAAGCCCAGGACCTAGGGATAAGCCCAGGAGGGACTCTCGTCTCTCGACTGGCCTGGGAACGCCTTGGGTTCCCCTGGAGGAAGTGTCCGGAGTGAATGAAATCTGGGAGTCCCTGCTAACCCCCAACCCAAAACATGCACCATAGGTACCTCCAGCTTTGGTCCTGACCAAGCCGAAACAAGAAGATCATGGAGATGGTCCCCGGGTGCAGTAATGTGCTGCTCACTGCTCCTAATAACAGGATGGGTTAAATGCAGAACTGGAATTTCCCCACTGTGGGACTAATAAAGGCATAGCTTTCTTTCTTTCTTTCTTTCTTAGAATGCTGTCTCCTGTAGAATCATCATTATTTACCTGTTTATATGAATATAGGTAAAGGGAGCTCATTTCTACACGCTTATATTATCTATCAAATCAGGCTCCTACTGAAGGGAGCTCATTTTGGCAGCCCACTTGACCCATTAAATAAGGCTCCCACTGTAGAATCACCATTATTTACTCAATTATATGAAAATATGAAGAGGTATGTCTTGACATGTATCTTCACCCAAATAATGCATCCACTAAAAGTCGTATACCTCACTGTGATACAGGGACACTGAAGATGGGCCAATTTCAATTCAATTTAAAATAATGGGCTTGTCTCTTATTCATGATTTATGAGGACAGGGAAAGGGACAACAGAAGAAACATTTATTTACAAAAATATAGATAGATGATAGATGATAGATGATAGATAGATAGATAGATGATAGATAGATAGATAGATAGATAGATGATAGATAGATAGATGATACATAGATAGATAGATAGATAGATAGATAGATAGATAGATGATAGATAGATAGATAGATAGATAGATGATAGATAGATGATAGATAGATAGATAGATAGATGATAGATAGATAGATAGATGATAGATAGATAGATAGATAGATGATAGATAGATAGATAGATGATAGATGATAGATAGATAGATAGATAGATAGATGATAGATAGATAGATAGATAGATAGATAGATAGATAGATAGATGATAGATAGACAGACAGACAGACAGACAGACAGAGAGATCTTCATTGTCCCCGAGGGGAAATTTGTTTCCACAGACACTGTCGAAAAAACAAAACAAACAAAAACACATATACAGTATAAACATCCAAGGAGGTAAATGTATCACAATGATGATGCGTCTAGGAGCACATGTGACCTCTAGTCGAGCCTTCAACACGTCTTCACTGAGCTGATGAACGCGTTCCTGTTAGAAAACAATTAAGTGTGTAATGAAAAAACTGCACTGCAGGGAACATTAAACAAATGTAATGAGAACATAATATAATATATATATATATATACAACGTTTTCTACGTTCACATCAGAAAATAATTATCTGTGCAATAATGACTTGTGCAATAATAGAGCTGGTGCAATAAGCAGAACACTGTAAGGTTGTGCAGTGCACAAAGGGACAACAGACATCAAAGATGGAAAAATGTATCAGGCAATGAGCCGCGACTGTTTTCTGTCTGTCTGTACTGTACGTGTGAGTGGAACTGTGTTTTTAAGCTGCAGCAGTGAGTCTAAGACAAATTTCCCCTTGGGGACAATAAAGTTTATCTTATCTTATCTTATAACAAAATACGATGTAATGAAAACGATAACGATGCAGTCAAATGTTAAATCCAAACTATTATCATCTGACGTAGATATTCTGCCGTAAATCTAACATTCACATGTCGCCCGTTACATGTTTAATTGGTTAAAACATACAATAAAACCAATAGAGTGTTAAAATGTTACTTACTTGCGTTGTCACTGTTGAAAACAACTCCATTTCTGCCTCGAGAACTCAGCTCGACGGCATTTAAACTGGTATTAAACTAACCCTAACCCTAACCCTAAACTGCATGCACTGTAGCAACGAGGCGACCAAGCGGCCCATTTCGACAGTACACCGGCCCCGGAGAGGCGGAAGAAAAAGGATGGATGGAAGTTTTACATGTAAGAAAGACATTATTTCAGATACTTTGAAACTTTGAACGTTTTTTTCAACAAAATAAAGGTGTTTTTTATTTTTATTTTGTGTTTGTCAGATCATAATTTCTGTGTACATTAGAAGAGTGTTGCTAGGTAACAGTTATGAATTCCCTAGTATGATGTCACGATTTCCAACCAGGAAGTAACATTTGAAACCTAAAAACTGGCTAAATTAGAAAAACGAGTGTGAATGTGAAAACTATTTAAATATAATCATTTTAACTCTGTCTGGCTTGTAGGTATTTTAACGGCTAGATCACCATGCTACCTTCTATTGTTTTGAAAATGCTTTAACATGTTTTATAAGATACATGAGGGAGTCTCCCCTCCCTCCCTTTGCTCTCTGTGCTAAGTCACTCCCCCTTCAGAGACATTCGTCCAGCACACTCCCAGTACACATGGACAAATGTTGACAGTAGATTTCTCGCCTTTTGCATCTCTGTCTCATTGTGTCCCTGAGTCTTTGAAATGAATCAGGGACAACAGAATCCTGCACATCTCAAACAGGTGTGAGGTCATCAGAAGTACTATTACTGCAGTTTTATAGAGCTCCCCATGTCGTATAATCATATATTTCTACTTCACATGTACTTCTTATGCAGTTATCATGTACTTATCATGTCGTTTTTATGCAGTACTGACCCCATAGTTCCTCCTCTAGAGTTGTTCACACCTCAGCAAGAGAATGAACCAGGTCTGAACCAGGTCTGAACCAGGTCTGAACCAGGACTGAGGACTAAAGAGTCCTGCAAAGAATTTGATGTACTCACTGACCATCTGGGCAGTGTGCGATCGCAATATTTTTTTATTTCCTATGACCGCCCCTGCCTGCATGATTCCATGGAAACAAAACGTTTCTAGGTATCCCTGGGGGTATTCCATCAGCTTAAGTGATTAAGCCTCGCCCGAAGAAGTGTCACCTTAGACTTAAGCCTGAAGTCGTTCCACTAACGCAGTTTAGCCGGGCCTATCCAATCTTGTGCTAGGCGCATGCACGGGGAACATAAGAAGCCCAGAACAAGCGACTGTCAAAAACGCGATCACGTCGAAGATTCAGGCCGATTATTTCAGCGCATCAGAACAGAAGTGGCTTTTGGAACTCTACAACACATTTGCAATAACCAAGGCGAGAGACATGGCGTGGCAGAAGATCGCCGAGCACTTAAATACATAAGTTAAGTCCTATAACAGTGCCGAATGTTTAGTTTTTTAAGTATGTTTTTACCACCGATAACAAGACAAGTCCGTGGGGGAGAGGACTCGCTACAGTATGTCACATGAGAGACCCGAGTTCGATACTCAAGGAGAGCAGTTGATGTCATAAAATGTTTATATTCATATTTGTAGAGCAGTCTTGTCAGTTGTAATTTCTTTTTACTGTGTAAAAGTATTTGCAATACTAATTGCATTAGTAATACTGTTGAAATGGTACCTTAATTTAATTTAAAATGAACAGTAGCTACCAAGCCACAGGAGGTGGGAGCCCCCCTCAAAACCTTTCACCTGCAGAGGAGCTGGCACTGGCCCTAAACTGGGGTCGCCCACTGGTGGAGGTAACTGAAGGAGGGACCCCATCAAAGATCCTTCCTGCGAGTTCTCGTGAGGAGTATATTCAAGGTATTCTCTAGGCTAATGCTTGCCTCAGGTGTGATCCAAACATTTGTATTTTTTAATAGTATGTTTGTGTTCTAGTTACTGAAGATTCAAGATTGTTTATTTGTCATATTCAGGATCAACACAGGGTCAACAATGCAATGAAATGCTTAGGATCAGAAGAACTGTTGAGATAGTCAGAAGTACTAATAACATGCAATAATAGTACATGGTAAAAAAGTGTTGCAAAAGTGCAGGGGAAGAAGATGGTGTACACTTGGACCCTCCTCAGCAGTCCTCCAGCAGTGCCTTGCCTGACCCTCAGCAGTCCTCCAGCAGTGCCTTGCCTGACCCTCAGCAGTCCTCCAGCAGTGGCCTCACACCAGAATGTCATACCTAATGTCTTTTATTGTTTTATGCCTATTGATGGAAATTGATAAATAGGATTTCATTAAAGAGGCTTGCACAGCATCTCTGAAGCAAATTTGTTGAATCATTGAAATGTTGCATCATGGAGCGTGCCTGTTATTTGGCTACATTTTGTTTTAAAAGTAAAGGTTTACCTGTAACTGTATTCTTTGATAGAGATGTCACATAAAATATAAAGAGTCAATGTCGTCAAGTGAGAGTGATGTTAGGCCCAGCTGATATAAGTTATGTGATGATAACAATAATTGTAGGTTAAATTGATTCACATTTGTGTAATGTGTGGTAAATGTAAGTTGGTGAAAATATAACACATAATTGACTTGAGCATGTATACCGTCAGTAATAAGAATGGAACCTGGGACTCCCCTGTGACAGACGCAGCACTTAACCACTAGGCCAAAGGTATTCTCCATGACAACTATGGAATTATTTTATCTGAAAATACTGTAATGATAATAATTCTTCAAAAGAATATTTTAAATTACTGGAAATTTGTCAAAACTGACCAAGAACCTAAGATAAATATTTTTTTTGCTGATATTGTCACCCTTGTTTTCGGACAACACAGACAGTTAGGCGGGAAGTGTGCGGAACTGTTTTTTCCACACTCTGTTTACTTCAAGGGATAGTGCGTTTTTTTTTTGTTTTTTTTATGTTAATCTGTATGGGTTTCCTTCTAAAAGTTTCGTGTGTTGACACTGGTTTACCTCTGACACTCTCAGCTGATCCCGGTTCGGCTCGCTTTCTGGAGCCCACGTAAGTAGGTCCGGTAACTTCCCTGGAACATGAAATAAAGCTTGTTTTTCTTCTCAAAACAAAACATTTGTCTGAAAGGTGATACATTTGCGTCCGAAACAGTTGTCCACGAAACATCCAGCAGCGTATTTCGCATTTGCGTATTGTCTCTCTCCACTTGTATCACTACGCCCATGTTAACTCTATCAGCCTGTTCACTTGTAAACTTCAGCGTAGACATCCGCTGAAGGTGAACAGGCATGTTCCAGGGACGTAACCGGACCTACTTACGCGGGCTCCAGAAAGCGAGCTGAACCGGGATCAGCTGAGAGTGTCAGAGGTAAGCCGGTGTCAACGCACGGAACTTTTAGAAGGAAACCCATACAGATTAACATAAAAAAAAAACCTGCACTATCCCTTTAAGGTACATATTCTTTGCAACACCGCCTGATTAAGCCTGATCATTAGCCTGCCCGGGACCAGGGTAGCTCAGAGGCCTATGTTGCCCCAGGAACTCAGCAGAGATTAATGTTAGTGAGAGTCATGGAACCGAACTCTCGCTTAAACTAGCTCAGCTTATCAAAATTAGCCAGGCTTTGCGCTTAGCGGCATTAATGGAATACCCCCCCCCCCAGACATAGCACAAGGACCTCTTGCACCTGAAGTGAGAATCATACTCCCAGAGCAACGAAGCCACTCACAGAGCAACAAGCTACCACAACAAATGCCACTGGACTCATCCTGGATTTGAACCCCGGACCTCTCACACCCTAAGCGAGAATAAAACCCCTAGACCAACAAGCCACAAATTTTGATAAAAGGTCAGAGCTTACAGGCTCACATGTAGTCATTGGAAGGTTTGTTTGGTTGGAACATCTGGGATAATAATTGAAAACCTGCACAGGCTGGAAAGGAGGATTCACAGTGTCCTCTAGGCTTTAGCTTGTTGATGAAAATGGCAAACTTTTGCATATCTTACCAAATAAGAAACATGCCACTGAGGTGCTGGGCTTGTCCGGGATTTGAACCCGGGACCTCTCACACACAAAGCGAAAATCACATCCCTAGAGCAGGGATCTCAAACCTGCCTGGGCCCCCGGCCTGGGCCCCCTGCGATTATACTTTATTATGGATGTATGCAGCAATGTTTTTAGGTGTACTTACTCTCATTTGTATGCAATAAACAGTTGATCTGGATGTAGTTGTGTATAGCTGAGCACTTGCTAAACAAGAGCACACTATGAGACCTTTACTTTTATACTGAAGTACCAGCCTCCTCAGAGACCATCAAAAATTGTCATAATCTTTCAACTACAGTATCTTTCAAATTGGCAAGGCAGGGTATTGGGTAAAGTTCTTCCAGTCTTCTAATCTTCTAATCTTTAATCACTGTAAGGCGCTTTGTGTTACATTTTGTATGAAAAGCTCTTTATGAATAATGTTTGATTGATTGAGTGATTGATAAAGTTTTCAACTAGCAATAATCGCGCCTTGGAAAGACCTCATAGGTACGATACTGCCACTGCGCAAAGCTGATGTTTACTTTCAGCAAAAATGGGTCAGTCTGGCTTTTCCCCACTTCCTTGTCATGGTAGGTTAATTGTGGGGTGGAGCAAAACTTTGACCAAGCACGACTTTGATAAAACATCTTGAACGCTCCACTGGCTCCACTTTAGGTATCAATTCATTATTGTTTTTCCAGTGTTTTCATGATGATTTCATAAATGATTTCATATTTGTAGTAGGACGTGATGTCCTGGAGCCAACCAGCCAACCAGCATATATATCATACAATACTTCAAATATATATATAATACTTCAAAAAATTCTCCTACTACTACTACTGCTACTACTACTACTGCTACTCTCTCTGATCTGCTGCTGTCCTTTTCCCCATAATTCTGAGTCTGAATGTCCTTCTCTGGCATGACAGCATTAACATACAGTGTGCATTGTGTCATATTTCGTGTTACTGTCAGATTATTGTCACATTTGTGCAGATTTCTCATGTAATCCTTCCTCTGTAACGCCACATGTGAGCCTGGCTTTAGGCTCCACTCAACCGCACTCACACGTGCCTTGCTCTGCACAGACCTCCCGCATAATCTGCAGATGTGAAATGTGTAGGACACATCTGTTGGACATTTTAACCCTCCTGTTGTCCTCATATTCTGTATACACCCCGTGTCCTCCCGGTCAAAATGACCCGTCTTCACTAAATCCCAAATATAAGCAGTTTAATTGAATTTTAAACACCAAATTTTATTTTGCTTGAAGAAACATTCACCACACAATGTGTGAATACTTGAGTTTTCCCTTTTCACCTGCATTTCTATAGCTTTAGAAACAAAAGAAAAGTGCAAAAAGGAATTTTGAATGCATTTTTATTCATCCCAATGAGTCAGATTCTTCTGATTTTTTTTTTTTTTACTGAAAAATGTAAGAAAAATATCCAATCCTTAAAACAATATAATTCATTCAACTAAATGTTTGCACTACCTGGCCAGAGAGAAACGAAATTTTGATTCACTGTATGTTGAACACATATGGCAGAATTGACAATAAAGCTGACTTTGATCTTTGATCTAATTAGCACATGTAGGGCAGTATGCAAATGTACAGCTCTTGCAGATATATTTCTTACACCTACAGCACAGAGTATGTGTTTTACGGTCCTTCTTTGGCAGGCAGAACAGACATCTCTTCCTCTTACTTGCCCCAGCTGGGGCAGCGGCAGTGGCAGCTGGATCCTCAGGTTGATCAGGAGTTCCTGCACTCTGTATAGCTTTGAAAACTGCTGCAGAGGCTTCTGTGCGGGGGACATGCTTCCTTCTTTCAATGAGTGGAGTTACAAGTGCCTTTCCTAGCTGCTCCAGGAACACCCTCCTCTTGTTCTGCTTACGAGGCATCCAGGTTAGGTTGATCTCTCTCCAAATCACAAAAGCATTGTAGAAGGAAACATCAATGATGTTGTGGAAGATAACCAGGGGCCAGCGGGCAGTCATCCTTCTGCAGCTGTATGTTCCAATCACCTTATCTAGGTTGTGCACGCCTCCTTTGTTACAGTTGTAGTCTAGGATGACGGATGACTTCCTGTCCTCACGATCGCTAATGCCAGCGTCTGTGTGCAGTGTGCTCATAAGTACTACATTCTTATTTTTCTTTGGGATGTAGGAAACTAGGGTGGTGGTGGGCGTGAAGGCAAACTTTGATGAGAAGACCTCTCTCTCCTTTGTTGCAAGCAGTGCAGGTGGGACCTCAGGCTTGTTCTCCTGAGTTCCACCTCCTGAGGAGACTGAGTTCCTTTGGAGTGAGCAGGCCTCTGCTCAAGACTTTTTATGACTCTGTGGTGGCCTCTGCTCTCCTCTATGCTGTCGTCTGCTGGGCCCCGAGCAGCACAGAACGGGACAGAAAAAGACTGAATAAGCTGGTTAAGAGGGCCAGCTCTGTCCTGGGCTGTCCTCTGGACCGTGTAGAGGAGGTGGCTGAGAGGAGGGTACTGGCCAAATTCATGTCCATTAAGGACGACACCTCTCACCCTCTGCACCGGACTATTGAGGAGCTGAGCAGCTCCTTTAGCAGCCGACTGAGGCACCCCCAGTGCAAGAAGGAGCGCTACCGCAGATCCTTCATCCCCACCGCCATCAGACTGTATAATTCTAACATATAGGCCAGACGTGCAATATCCTCCTTTTCATGTTGATGCTTGTTGTTACCATATTACTATTTGCACTATTTATTACTTACTTTATCCCCTCCCTGCCTGCATGCACTTTTTCCCTCCTGTCCAATTGTCCTGGAGCTACTGTGGCGAGTAAATTTCTCCTGTGTGAGATCAATAAAGTCTTATCTTATCTTATCTTATCTTCTTTCAAACTGTGCCAACCATGGTGATCTTCCTCTTCAGGAGCTGCTGTCCGAGTTCATAAGAGGTGAAGAAATTGTCTCATGTCACATTGTGACCCCCTCAGTCCCTCTGTCACATCAAGCACAACTCGCATCCCCTGGTTCTTCTCTGGGCCTCCAGTGGTCGGCTTTCCGGTGTAGACTTGGATCTTCCAAGCGTAGCTTGATTTGGCATCACAAGCCACCCATGACTTGATCCCATCGTTATAACGCACACTTTTTTTGAAATCTTTTATTATAACGCACACTCATGGCTTCAGCACAGAGAGAATTCGGGGTAATGTCATCTGCAGCACCTTTATAACTTCTGGAAATCCACAGATCAAAGGCACTGTCCACGAGAAGGCCACCTGTGTTGTCTTGTCTTATTTACATCTGCTCCTGATTGTTTACATCTGCTACTGATTGATCTGAGACAGATCTAAAACATTCTCACATTCTGTGGTTTGTAAATAACTCTGTGACCGTGATTTTAATTGAATTTCACTGTTCGGTCATTTTGACCCGAAGACGACCTTTGTACCTTTTTTTGTACAGCATGCATGATAATGTGAATAAAGGCATCAAGTCACTTTTTCTAAAGTTTGGGTCAATCTAGGAAAAGTCATAAAATTTCAAGTTCAAAAATTATCGTTAAGGTGATTTTTTGGGGGGTTTTAACACAGTGGCCGGTCATTTTGACCCGAGGACAACAGGAGGGTTAAATCACAACATTGATTTTAAATGGCGTAATAAAAAAAACAAGTGCACTGACTCCCTCGTTGTGGTGTCCAATGGGAGCTGACGTCGCCACAAACATCATGACAACATAGCGCCGCATGCTGTGGGCCCCTCCTAAGGATAACTGCACAACACACTAGAGTAGAACATTTTTTTTACATTTGGACCAAAATGACGATGTGACTCTGCTGAATCCTACCTGTATCACCCATTAAGAACATCAAACTGGAGAAGGAAGTGCGTATGTCATAATGGCCGTGTACTGGTGGAGGTGAAATTGGGGGTTGACTGGCAAAATGGCATTTTGAAAATAATCTCTGTGTAACCAAGAGATTATGATATATTTAGTATTTTAATTATTTTTTTTTTTTTTTATTATTCTGTAACATTAAAACTGGAAAATCCGGTACCAGAGCCCAGTCTCCCATGAGCCGTCTGAAAATGACAAATGTTTGTGTCAAAAATAAAACACTTAGGAAAAAATAATCAAAATCACTGCATTTGAAGCTTTATAAGACCTCGAAATCTGTACAAAACCCTATTCTTTAAGTACATATTTAAAGGTACTTTTACTTATTATTATATATTTTTTCATGTAATTCTTTTACCTGAGTATTTATTTCCCTCAGTATCTGTAGTTTTACTTAAGCAACAAAATGGAGTCCTTCTTCCAGCTGATCAAGGGTGAATAGACAGAAAGACAGATACAGTAAGTTTCAGTAAAACAGCTTCTCTTTTATTGCCATGAGTCAGTGGAATAGTTTACCAAATGAGATTATAACATGTACAAGTTTTCAAACGTTTGCACATCGAACAAAGAAATAGCTACGATAAAAGCTCATCTGCACTCATTAGTGATGAATGTGTGTGAGTGAGGCTAGGACTGGTCACACGTATAAAGATGATTTAAAAAAAAAAAGTTTTTTAGAAATGGCATAGTGAGGGTCGTAATTTTATCTGATATGATCTGCACATGTGATTATTCTTATGGACTGCTCCATTAACCATTTACAATCTGTTACAGTATATTTAATTAACGTCAACCTGTCCCGGGACTACAGGTGGAAATAAGCATTTTTGCTATAACCATACCATTAAAAAAAAATTAAAAGTTCTCCTCACCTTCCACGGTGGTTGGTCTCTCACTCTCATCCAGCTCGGGTCCTCTACCAGAGGCCTGGGAGCTTGAGAGTTCTGCGCAGTATCTTTGCTGTTCCTGTACTGCACTTTTCTGGACTGAGATGTCTGATGTTTTTCCTGGGATCTGTTGTAGCCACTCCTCCAGTTTGGGGGTTACAGCCCCGAGTGCTCCGATCACCACGGGCACCACTGATGCCTTCACCTTCCAGGCCTTCTCCAGCTCTTCCTTGAGCCCCTGGTATTTCTCTAGTTTCTCGTGTTCCTTTTTCCTGATGTTACCATCTCTTGGTATTGCAATGTCCACCACCACGGCTCTGTTCTGTTGCTTATCCACCACCACTATGTCTGGTTGGTTCACCATCACCATTCTGTCAGTCTGTATCTGGAAGTCCCACAGGATCTTGGCTCGGTCATTCTCCGCAACCTTCGGAGGTGTTTCCCACCTTGACCTTGGGGTCTCCAGCCCGTACTCTGCACAGATGATTCTGAGAGAGAGAGAGAGAGAGAATGAATTTGTTTAGATCAAATCTTATCCGGATGTTTCTCTCTCTCCTCCCCCTTTCCCTTCCTTCAGACAACCATGGCTGACACAGACACAGGGAGAGCATGCAAACTCTGCCTGGGAGTCAAACCCAAAACCTTCTTGCCATGAAATAAGAGTGCTCAGCCACTGCACTGGCTCAAACAGGGCAATGAGACGTTCAGCACTAAACCGTCACAGCAATCATTTCTAATAATAATGTTCTTCATACATATAGCCACATTTTTGGTAAAAACAGATAAGTGACATTTCATTTACATTGAGAATTTGATTTTCAGACATTCTTCAAACTGCTTTACTTGCATGTTATTTACTCTATGGAGCAGAAATAAACAAACACAGTGTGGTTGGTTTTGCTTTCACTTTAAAGGAAAAGTAACGTTTTTTTACAATCTGACCCTTATTTCGGTAATAAAACAAGTTGTTTTACTCACCCATAGCACTTTGGTGTCATATGGAGCACTTCCAGAGATGTTTTAGATTAGCGATCTGCATCATGTGAGTTCTCGGGGCACTTGTTTGCGGTCTCCAAATAACACAAACTTTAGCACTTTTCAAATCATAGAAGCCCGATGTCTTAGCCTATGATTTCGTTTGAGTCAAAAGTGGCCTGTAATCCGAGATTTAGCCATAGTTTCGAGTAGATGAGGAGGCCAGTGCGCATGTGCGGACTGTGCTCTCAGCTCCCGGGACCCAAACATGAAACACAAAGCTGTAAACTATGGATAAATCTCAGATTACAGGCTACTTTTGATTCAAACGAAATCGTAGACTAAGACATCGGGCTTCTATGATTTGAAAAGTGCTAAAGTTTGTGTTATTTGGAGCCCACACGGGGCATATTACATGCTTGGGGAATATATTATATGCCCCGAGCTATGGCTAGAAGTCGCGCTAGGCTAACGCTAATCTAAAACATCTCTGGAAGTGCTCCATATGAGTGAGTAAAACAACTTGCTTTATTACAGAAATAAGGCTCAAATAGTAAAAAAAACATTACTTTCACTTTAAGTTCTGAATAATGAGACATGGAAGTTTGTGTTTCTCCTCTCCCTCCCTCTCTTCATTCATTCTCTGCAGTCTCAGATGAATGTGTGCTGGTGAAATCTTTCACTCGTGTCTCTCATGGAGGTGTGAGGTGTGTTCACACTCAGGAAATTCCACTTCACACAAAGTGTCACAAACCTGTGACCACATCACCACTTTACAAATGATGAGATTAGTCACAATGGCCACGTTTACATGATGTTTTTTAATTTCGAATTAATTGTTCTGAATTAAATAGTTAAAAATTAAATGATCTTCTTTAATTTGTTTCCGGAAGAAAATGCACAATCAGCTGCTACCGGCTTTTTGTCATCTCGCTTTGGTTAGTGTTTTTATGTTTTCTGGCATCCATTCTTTTCATTATTTGTAGTTCATCCAGGGAACGTATTAAAATAATTGTTTTGGTTCAAGTCCTCGCAGTGTGTCATCGTGTCAGAAGGGCGACCCAACGAGCGCCACATGATCGAGGAATAAATTAATTCAGAATACACCACCCACTTAATTCAAAATTAAGTTTAATTCCAAATACTTTTCATGAGGAATTACGTGTTTACATGGTCTTTTTAAAGATCCCATGACATGGTACTTGTTGATGCTTTTATATGGCTCCTTAATGGTTCCCTAATACTGTAAATGAATCCTTCTTCAAAATCAACACTCAGTGCATGAGAAAGACACATGTACAGAGTCAAAAAATAACTCTCTGAACGACTCATTCTGGGCCTTGTTGCTTGAATGCAAATGAGAAGGACACAGATTGGTTAGAGGAGCGGGTGGGGGGGGGGCAAATGCGCCGCTGGTTCCTTGTTTTAGCGGTGCGCTGTGCCTGGCCCCACTCCCGCGTGTGTAAGCGCGAAGGAAGAAAGGAGAGCCTTTTCAATGAAAAAAAACACATTTTCACAGAAAATAAAATTAAACCACTGCTGTTTCAGAGGTCCAGAGGGTCGAGTAAAGGACTTCCGAGCCTAGAAACACTTGCACGTGCCTCCAGGCAAATAAAAAAACGCATTTCGCATTGCGTAGCTCCTCCGCAGTCCAAACTCTCTGGGCGTGATTTACAGAGACAGGGGGTGGAGATCCAGACGATGGTGGAACTGCATTTGCATTTCTTTTTTCGATCTGACGTCAATAATGTGCCTTGTCCAGAATCGCCCATTTGAGCTCTGATTTTTTCAAACGCAGAAAAGGATCGCAAATGCTCAGTTTAGACATTTCGCAACTTTTAGCCATTGGGGGGTGGGGTCTAAACAGGGTAGGGGAGCTCACATTAACGTTCAAAAACCTCAGAAAGTGAAAATTTCATGCCATGGGACCTTTAAAGTGGAACTAATTTTTATTCGGAATTAAATTACTTTTAATCGGAATTAAAGCTCTAATAACATGGCAAATGAAACACAGGAAGGTTTGAACCATCTCCCAGTGAAAAAAACAAACAAAAACAAAAACAACAAAACATTAAAATAAAAATTGTATTACTTTTGATAATAGTTTAAATGTATTTGTAATGAGTGACATTATATATGACATTGATCACTTACTGGCAGAAAATTTTGATTTGAAATTTGAAATTGTTAGCTATAAGATTCTGTACAAGGCTCCGCCCTCAAGCCTACATCACCCATCATATTAGAGTACTTTTACCTCACATGTAGGTACTTCACCTGTACTACAGTACTTGTAGAGTTACTTCATCTGTACTACAATACAGTGGTACCTCACCTTACGAAAGACCCAACAAACGAAAATTCCAAGTTACGAAACGCCTTCACGTTAAATTTTGGTCTCTAGATACGAAAGAAAATTCAAGTTATGAAACGCGAAATCTCAAAAATTCAAATAATGTGCGCTCAGCCACACACATTATACGCTTTTCTCAGACTGAATTTAAACTTTTCTCACATTTGTCTCGTTTAAACACTCAAACTTTCATAGATTTTCAACAAAATTATTAATAGTGAAGTGTGTGGGGGGGGGAGACTGCGCACGGACACGTGTGATAGCGCAGCATGACCCGGCACGGGGCTTATTATTATTATTATTATTATTAACGAGGTCCAACGTGCTCCACAAGCATAAGAAATCCAGGGTTCTCTACAAAGGCGAATGGTAGGTCACTCATTGCGATCTTTTGTACTCCTGGCTGTGTTCTCCTGGGCCTTCGCGCTGTCAAGGGGCATTTTTTTGTCTCCTTTTCAAATTCTCCTGCAGAGTGAGCTGACTCGTCTTTGGCTGGGTTGCCTGTAACTCGCTGTATTGTGTCGGGTGTTTGTTTTTGAGGTGCCGTATCGGTTTGTTGTGTTAAATGTCACCCTTTCCTTTCCACCCCTCACAATCCCAAGTTTACATATCCCACCGTTTGCTATGGCAATGTTGTTGTCATCAACTTTATAGTATTTCCAGACCCAGACATACTCGCCAAACATTATAGCGTTCTTATAGCGCTCATTATAGCGCTCTTCTTATCTCTTCTCTGTACTCGCGCTTTGCGCTTCGAGCTGCTTCCGTGTATTTAACCAATATCGTGTCGCCGCACGCGTTGATGTTTCTGTGTGAAGTCTCACTCTGTGCCACCGCATAACCATAGATCTCATCTAGGATATGTTAAAAAATAATAAGAATACTTGCTACTAGCAAGTGGGTGTGGGATTTATGACGATTTATGGGATTTATGACGATTTATGCAACGGTGGGCGACGAGGGTCCGAAAGGAGGACAAAATGTAAAAAAGGAGGACACGTGACAGACAGCCGGACAGACAGCTCTAAAACCGGACTGTCCGGACGAAATCCGGACGAATGGTCACCCTAGTACAGTCTCTTAGCCAATCAGGACGCAGAACACAGTGTTACACTATAAAAAAAAGTTACACTATAAAAAAAAAACTTGGAACGAATCAGGCTTTTTCCATTGAAATAGCTACTCAACTTACGAAAAATTCACGTTACGAAACCACTTCTGGAACAAATTAATTTCCTAAGGTGAGGTACCACTGTACTTGTACCTGTATCAGATGTCCTGTAGTGACCGGTCAGTAATCTCCAGTGGTCAGCTCTGGTTATGTAACATCAGATCACTCTCCATAAGAGGATCTTCTCTGTGGGGGGTGGTTTCTATCACAACAACACTTTCTAAATAAAGCTGTACTATGTACCTATGCACCTGCTGTCTCTATGGAGACCACATTACTGGGATTTATTGCCATGTAAAAATGTATTCTTACTGTGAGAAAGATATGATTAGTGTCACTCTGTGGAACATTACAAAGCTAAATTGAAAAGTAATACTGAGATTTAAAAACAGCAGCAAAAGTTGCATATGTCCTATACTCCTATAAGTAGCTAACTAGCTAACTAACGAGCTAACATGTTCAGGTTCTTGACACTTCAGGCATATTGGTCAGGTAAGTCTTTGTGTATTTTGGTTGTTGGCACTCTATATTCACCATAATCTTTCTATTCGTGGCGTTCTGAGAGCAAACCAAGATGGCCGAACAACTGACCCCAAACCCAACGCCTCTCACCGGTTATTTTTAGCATGTGAGCTAATTGTGTTAGCAGCAGTTTCCTCTGCGCTTGATTCTACTTTTTCACTTTCATTTTGTCTGTGTGCATGTGCGGTGTTTTTATCAGGTTTTACACGTTCTGACTTCACTGTGTGACCTTTATGGTGCTCACAAGGGAAGAGCTTTGTGCATTTGTGGACAGGGAAAATGTGCTTTTCTCTCAGCTGGAAGTTTTTTTTTGTTTTGTTTTTCCGGCTTGTTCCACAGCTGTGACTCTTTGACCAATCAAATTCAAACAGTCGTCATGACGCTCTGTTTGTCCTGATGTCACTGAGAGCTGTTCAGACTGATCATGTGGACACCTCAGAGACACACATCAGTCTGAGCCAGGTCAGCTGTCACCTGCTCAGCTCATGGAAATGTTTTACCTTTGCCTGAAATGCTCCACAGCATGGCAGTAAGTCATTTTCAATGGGACTTTTAAGTTTTTGGATTTTGGACCCCCTCATTAACTTTGTTCTTTTACATAAACTTGAGAAATGGAAAAATCATTGATTAATTCACAAACATATGGTATCAATAGTTCTGATCCATACACTGTTTTACCTAGTCTTACCTACCCAAAGGTTATTGGTTCAATTGCTAACATCATCACCATCATCACCAGCGTCTGCGTACACTGGTATACAGTGTGGGTGTGAAAGAGTGGCTCCTTGAAGTAAAGCTCTTTGAGGTGTATACAAATCTGACAGTTTACCATGTACTTTACCATGTACTTTACCATGTACTTTACCATGTACTTTACCATGTACAGTACTGTATTTGCCAGTGGAATGCAGTGACTTTTATGGGTAGGCAACAGAGTTGGGGTGGACATCAACATTTATTCAATAACCCTTTAATTATGCCACTTTTTATGCAAACCACATTACAAATGATGATAAAAGAAGAAATTCAATTTGTCAACTGGACAAAGTTTGTTTGGTCGAAAATGTTTCGCCGCTCATCTGAGAGGCTTCGTCAGTTCGCTGAACTGAACTGAACTGATGAAGCCTCTCGGATGAGCGGCGAAACGTTTTTGACCAAACAAACTTTGTCCAGTTGACAAATTGAATTTCTTTTATCATGGATTCTACCTGGACGACTGAGGGACTCTTCACACATTACAAATTAGTATATTTCTGGAGATTCTGGCCATTCTGGAGTTAGTTAAATTAGAGAAATCTAGACCATGTAGTTTATTAATATTTGTATATGGGACTGTATTTGACACCATTTTTATACAAATAGGGCTATGTTTTTCTACTCCTATGTCTTATTTATGCAGCTGAGACTTCAGGACTGTTGACTGTGACTATGTCATAATTATAAAGCATCTAAACAATATAAATGACACCTGACTGTGTACACATCTGTAATGCACTTATTACACAACATGTACAGTCATGAAGATCATGAAGAGATACTAACAACAACAGTGCACTGGTCAGACAGGTGCACTGGTCAGACAGGTGCACTGGTCATACAGATGCACTGGTCATACAGATGCACTGGTCAGACAGGTGCACTGGTCATACAGATGCACTGGTCAGACAGATGCACTGGTCATACAGATGCACTGGTCATACAGATGCACTGGTCAGACAGGTACACTGGTCATACAGATGCACTGGTCATACAGATGCACTGGTCAGACAGGTGCACTGGTCAGACAGGTGCACTGGTCATACAGATGCACTGGTCAGACAGGTACACTGGTCAGACAGATGCACTGGTCATACAGATGCACTGGTCATACAGATGCACTGGTCAGACAGGTACACTGGTCAGACAGATGCACTGGTCAGACAGGTGCACTGGTCAGACAGGTGCACTGGTCATACAGATGCACTGGTCAGACAGATGCACTGGTCAGACAGGTGCACTGGTCAGACAGGTGCACTGGTCATACAGATGCACTGGTCAGACAGGTGCACTGGTCAGACAGATGCACTGGTCATACTGATGCACTGGTCAGACAGGTGCACTGGTCAGACAGGTGCACTGGTCATACAGATGCACTGGTCATACAGATGCACTGGTCAGACAGTTGCACTGGTCAGACAGGTGCACTGGTCATACAGATGCACTGGTCAGACAGATGCACTGGTCAGACAGGTGCACTGGTCAGACAGGTGCACTGGTCATACAGATGCACTGGTCCTACAGATGCACTGGTCAGACAGTTGCACTGGTCATACTGATGCACATATAATAATACAGCCGATGTGTCACAAACGTATTTCCTTTGTATTCCCTGAAGCAGGAACATACACACATTCCTCCACACATGTGTAATAGTGCTGTTATTCCCCTGACACTGTCGCTCCTTCATAAACACACAGGTGAGACAGGCTGCTCGCTGTCCCAGCCGCTCACTCCTCTGTCCGGATCCTCCATTTCACACAAACTCACACTGTTTCATTAAATGACGGCCTTTATTTCTAACATCTAATCATTACAAATGCAAAGCTACAAACAATGCCATGTCGTTAAAAGCAAGTTATTTTTAGACACTTGTGTTGAAACTTGGCGCTGCTTTTGTCGTCTCCTGCCGCACATTTGCACTCATTGGGAATCGCTGCACTTTTCCAGTTTCAATCAGGTTCCCATGGATGACTCAACTCTGTTTGAGCCAGCTGACTGTAATGACTGTAAACCACGCTCTCAATATGTGCCTCCAGGCCTCCGTTTGATCAGTGACCAGAAGTGGAGTAAAGGACATCGCCTCTACAACCATGTTTAAACAGACAGAAGTGAAGGGAAAACAGGTTTGTTTGGATATAATTCTAAACAATATAATTATACTTTTGACACGCAATGATTTTATATTTTATTGGGCAACCACTGTTTGCCTTAAAGGTCCCATGACATGGTACTTCTTGATGCTTTTATATGGCTCCTTAATGGTTCCCTAATACTGTAAATGAATCCTTCTTCAAAATCAACACTCAGTGCATGAGAAACAGAGATAAGATGAGAAAGAGTCATAAATGTCACTCTGGAACACTCCATTATGGGCGTTGTTGCTTGAATGCAAATGAGGAGGACAGAGATGGCCTATAGTAGGGGGTGGGACGTGGCCAAGCTCTCCACTCCGCTCTGTGACCCACTTCCGTGTTTTTGCACGGGGGGAGAGATGAGAAGCCTTCCATTGAAAAATAAACACATTTCCACAGAAAATAAAATGAAACCACTGCTGTTTCAGATATCCACAGGCTCAGATAAAGGACTTCCGAGCCTAGAAACACTCGCAAGTTCCTCCAGGCAAATAAAAAAACACATTTCGCATTGCGTAGCTCCTCCGCAGTCCAAACTCTCTGGGCGTGATTTACAGAGACGCTGAGTACAGACAGACGGGGGTGGAACTGCATTTGCATTTCTTATTTCGATCTGACGTCAATAAGTTTCCTTGTTCAAAATCGCCCGTTTGAGCTCTGATTTTTTCTAACGCAGAAAAGGATCGCAAATGCTCAGTTTAGACATTTCGCAACTTTTAACCATGGGGGGGCCTAAACAGAGTAGGGGAGCTCACATTAACGTTCAAAAACCTCAGAAAGTGAAAATTTCATGCCATGGGACCTTTAATTCCCCTGACTGCACACCACTGGTATTTACCATTCTGCATTCCTTTGTGAAACAATGCCATGTTTTCAGGTCTTGATCCCAGTGACCTCCTTTATCTGTGACTTTAATCCACTTCCAGAGACGTGATGTTCGTAGTAAAGTTGAGGATTAATAAATGAAAGAGACAGAGGGATGATCTGCAGAGGGGAAAGTCCAAAGAGACCGAGGAAAACCTGAGCCTAAAGATGAGTAAGGAGACAGAGGTGAGCCACTGCATGTGTACAGTATACAGCCAGTGGACACTTTTCATCAGTGGTTTAAATCAGGCCTATTCTGCAAATACTTTTCAGAACTTGAACTATGTTATAATAGTTTCCTCTCATTGATGCACTGAAATTGTATTTGGAGTGATTTGTGCATGTTCGTGCATGAGTCATCTTTAATCACGTAGGATTCGTCAGGGTCACATCGTCATTTTGGTCCAAATGTAAAAATAAATGTTCTGCTCTAGTGTGATGTGCAGCTGTCCATAGGAGGGGCCCACAGCATCCGGCGCTTTGTTGTCATGACGTTTACCGTGATGTCAGTTCCACATTGGGCACCACAGTTTTCAAATTTAGAAGTCAGTGGTTTTGTTTCTTTTACGAAGTAATTTTAGATGTGATTGTGATTTAAAATGTCCAAATGATAAAATCATGGTCCACAGTTGTCATAGATTAGAACTATAGCACACACACAAGTAGAGGAGGTCGGCTTTAAGACTTTGAAAGGAGGAAATGTGGCTTTTTTTTCTCTTTTTTTTTGTTAAATGACAATAATACATATAAAAAGATTTAAAAACTTAATGTATTTTTTTGTTGTTGAGATTTACAGAAGGTAGAAATGTATTTTAATTAGTTCAACTGTACTTTTCTGTTGCAACATTTAAATTTCTCTATTGTGGGATAAATTGTATGATCTGACAGAAGCACAACTGGAGAATACACCTTGGAGAAAATAAGTATTTGATCCCTTGCTGATTTTGTAGGTTTGTCCACTGACAAAGAGATGAACAGTCGATAATCTTAATGGTAGGTTTATTTTTATATTGAGAGATAGAATATCAAGAAAATCCAGAAAATCGCATTGTAGAAAATATATGAATTGATTTGCATTTCATTGTAAAATATGTATTTGATCTCCTACCAACCATTAAAGGGACAGTGTGTAAGATTTTTACCCGTTAATTACCGAAATTGAAGATACCCATTCAAAAATACATTGTTTTCCAAGCCTTTTCACTTCCATCATGAAATCAAAGTATTCTTTTGGACTTAGATATAGTCACATAAAAGGGGGATCTTCCCCATGCAGAGGCAGCCATTTTGAATACGAGAGCCGCAGAAGGACATTTGGGCTCCGCCTTCGGCAAGGCTCATGGTTTTGGGTAAACAACACAAGCATGCTGCCGGATCACACGTCGTAATGGATCTAACACGTGTTTTGGACTAAATTGTTTTACTGGATTTTATTCGCTGGATCCTTACGGACAAATTGAGACCAAGTTTATGGTGAAATACAGAGTTTGACCTGTCCAGAGCCTTCAAAGGTAAGCTAAGTAACAAACCTCGTTTTGTGCTTTTCCGTATAAAAGCCCCATGTGCTCGGGGAGTGATTGTTGTGCTGGGAAATGAATTGCATAGTCAAAAAGAGGAGACTGTAAGGTTTCATTTGATGTGTAGAGTGTCATGGTACATGATCGGGAATGTGTGTTTTCATGAGAAAAGAAAAAAAAAACAGTGAACGGGACCGCGTTTTATTTATACCGTAGTTGTCGGCGAGAGCTCACACAGCACCGGGTGCGCGCTGGTACGCGAGCTGTCCGCGTTACGGCGCGCCCGGGTGACCCTCGAGGTCTGCCGTAGCCAAAAGAGGAAGTGCATGGTACCTACACCACCTATGCGCCACGAATCCTACACACTGTATCTTTAAGAGTTCTGCTCCCACAGACCCACAGACACTCCTAATCAACTCGTCATGTGAATTAGACTCCTGTTTTAACTCGTCACCTGTATAAAAGACCCCTGTCCACAGAATCAGTCAATCAGACTCTAAACTCTCCAACATGGAAAAGACCAAAGAGCTGTCAAAGGATGTGAAGGACAAGACTGTAGACCTGCACAAGTCTGGAATGGGCTACAAAACCATAAGCAAGAAGCTGGTTTTAAGGAGACAACTGTTGGTGCAAAATGTAAGAAATAAAAAATGACCATCAGTCGACCTCGGTCTGGGGCTCCACACAAGATCTCACCTCGTGGGGTTTCAATGATCATGAGAACAATGAAAAATCAGCCTAGAACTACACGGGAGGAGCTTGTCACTGATCTCAAGGCAGCTGGGACCACAGTCACTAAGAAAACCATTGGTAACACTTTACGCCCCAATGGATTAAAATCCTGCCATGGTCGCAAGGTCCCCTGCTTAAGAATGGTGGAGACACGGTAACGATGTGCAGACAGATACTAGTCTTTAAAGGTCCCATGGCATGAAATTTTCACTTTCTGAGGTTTTTGAACGTTAATGTGAGCTCCCCTACCCTGTTTAGCCCCCCCCCCCCCCCCACATGGTTAACAGTTGCAAATTGTCTAAACTGAGCATTTGCGATCCTTTTCTGCGTTAGAAAAACACAGCTCAAACGGGCGATTCTCAACAAGGCACCTTATTGACGTCAGCTCGAAAAATGCAGTTCCACCCCCGTCTGTCTGTACTCAGCGTCTCTGTAAATCACGCCCAGAGAGTTTGGACTGCGAATGCGCTAGGCAATGCGAAATGCGTTTTTTTATTTGCCTGGAGGCACGTCCGAGTGTTTCTAGGCTCGGAAGTCCTTTATCTGAAACTCTGGACCTTTGAACAGCAGTGGTTTAATTTTATTTTCTGTGGAAATGTGTTTATTTTTCAATGGAACGCTTCTCATCTCTTCTCCACGCAAAAACGCGGAAATGGATCAGAGCGGAGAGCTGAGAGCGGAGAGCTTGGCCACGCCCCCACCCTCTACTATAGGCCATCTCTTTTCTCCTCATTTGCATTCAAGCAACAACGCCCATAATGGAGTGTTCAGAGAGAGAAAAATTACTCTTTCTCATCTTATCTCTGTTTCTCATGCACTCATGCATGAGTGTTGATTTTGAAGAAGGATTCATTTACAGTATTAGGGAACCATTAAGGAGCCAGATAAAAGCATCAACAAGTACCATGACATGGGACCTTTAAAATGGTTGATTCAACTCACGATTCACTCCATAATGTCACAGACTGTATATGGACATCGCTAACCCACTAACAGCATGGGCGCACTTCCTGCTCCATCGACTTCACATTGAAAAACCATCTCTCTGTAACTGCACCAAGCTTCAATCATTGCTCATAAAATGTTTGTATTAACCTGCTCTACCTGATCCTGGTGTTTTTATTTCACTATTTTGTCCATAAATAAATTCCTCTTCATATGAAACTTAGCTCCAAATTCAGTCCTTCAGTCACTGCATGTCGTACTGTGAAACCGTTCAGGCAAAACAATAATGTCTCCATGGAAACAATCCCATCAGAAATGTTACACATTGCTTACCTGGCCAGCCAAATGATATCTCTCTGTATTTCCTATACACCGCGATACCATTTGGACACTCTCCATCCACTCTCGCTCCTCCGGTTCCAAACCGACTCCGCAATTCTGATTCGTTCAAAGATGGTGACGTCAGTGCACCCGCCTTTGCCCGCAAAGTCACTCTTAGGCAGCGGAAGTTCCGCCTCAGTTTTGAATCAAGATGGCGCAATCTCTGATTGGTTCACTTAGCTGTCTGTCTACGCGCAACCGCAGCGCATTCTGTGGATCAAGCGTTACCAGACTCACTCGCTGGTACAGCGATGAGTCATGGATTCTTCCAGGCAAACACATTGCACCTTTAAGAACAAAAATCAGAAATCAGAAATGAAATAATTCTAGTCTTAAATCTTACCAGATTTGCTTAGCCTTCTTTGAATTTAATAATAGAAAATGTTTGACTGACTTAAACCATGTGAGTTTATTATGCTGAATTGTGATATGCAGATTAATTATGTAAGTATCTAAAATATTTCTGATAAATCCTGCAGTTCTCATTAATTTAAATCCAAATGAAATAGCTAAACTAATACAAAAAACATAGCAGCTTTTCCACAGAATAAGAGCCCATGGAGACGTGGGGCGGCAGTCGCTCAGCTGGCAGAGCGTTTGTCACTGATCCAAAGGTCGGCACTGAAGGTTGCTTAAGAAGACCGCCTTCTGGCAGAAGAGCTATTGTAACTCAATGGAACCACTTCCTGGTTAAAGAAAGGTTAAATAAAAATAAAAAAGACACATGTGCAGGCCCACCTGAAGTTTGCCAATGAACATCTGAATGATTTAGAGTGACTGGAAGAAAGTGCTGTGGTCAGATGAGACCAAAATCGAACTCTCTGGCATTAATTCAAATCACCGTGTTTGGAGGAATAGAAATGCTGCCTATGACCCCATGAACACCATCCCCACTGTCAGGCATGGAGGTGGAAACATTAGGCTTTGGGGATGTTTTTCTGCCAAGGGCCCAGGACAACTTCACCCTGTCAACGGGAGGATGGGCGGAGCCATGTACCGTTAAGGGCGGTAAAACAAGGGTTTTACTAAGCCTTTTATGGCTAGAGGGTTCAAAAACTTATTTCACGCAATGAAATGCAAGTCAGTTTATATATTGTCTTTAAAGTTAAATGTTCAAATAAACCTGCCATTAAAATTCTAGACTGTTCATCTGTTTGTCAGTGGGCAAACATACAAAATCAACAAGGGATCAAATACTTATTTACTCCACTGTGTAGAGAACTGTCAGGAAAGAAATAAATGTCAATTAGAAGGCAAAATGGGTAAAGTGTCTTGCACAAGGACACAACGGCAAAAGGAGAAATTCAGTTTGTCAACTGGACAAAATGTATTTGGTCGAATACGTTTCGCAGCTCATCCAAGCTGCTTCTTCAGTTCTGGCTCGAGTGCTGGTGGACACTGCTGCAGAGGAGCTAACTACAATGAAACCTATTTGTTTTCAGTTTCTGTGTGTGATCTTGTTAGCAGAACCATTCAGGGCAACAACATGTGCAGAAAGCCCTCTCTCCTAAATGGGCTTTCAATAAAACTAAGAGACAAGGACAAGAAACAAGACAACAGAGAATCAGAACCCCGGAGGAAAGGGGTAGCGATTCCTTACCTGGCCGGCGTTTCTGAAAAACTACAGAGGATTTTCAGACAATATGAAATTCCAGTTTATTTCAAACCCACAAACACTTTAAAGGAAAAGTAACATTTTTTTTTTTTTTGTTGTTTTTTTTTTACAATTTGAGCCTTATTTCGGTAATAAAACAAGTTGTTTTACTCACCCATAGCACTTTGGTGTCATATGGAGCACTTCCAGAGATGTTTTAGATTTGCGGTTAGCCTAGCGCGACTTCTAGCCATAGCTCGGGGCATATAATATATTCCCCGAGCATGTAATATGCCCCGTGCGGGCTCCAAATAACACAAACTTTAGCACTTTTCAAATCATAGAAGCTCGATGTCTTAGTCTACGATTTCGTTTGAATCAAAAGTGGCCTGTAATCCGAGATTTATCCATAGTTTACAGCTTTGCGTTTCATGTTTGGGTCCCGGGAGCTGAGAGCACAGTCCGCACATGCGCACTGGCCTCCTCATCTACTCGAAACTATGGCTAAATCTCGGATTACAGGCCACTTTTGACCACACGAAATCGTAGGCTAAGACATCGAGCTTCTATGATTTGAAAAGTGCTAAAGTTTGTTATTTGGAGACCGCAAAGTAATGCCCCGAGCACTCAAGTTAACGGATACGCTACAACATAATTTCTACGAAACTGCTCAAAATGACACCAAAGTGCTATGGGTGAGTAAAACTACTTGTTTTATTGCCGAAAGAAGGCTCAGATTGTAAAAAAAAACACGTTACTTTTCCTTTAAAGAGGCTATTTTTGTCAAAAAAGAGAATCCTTCCTTGAACAGAAATGGAGGTCTCAGACACAATTTGTCTCCATCTATAACTCTGTCCTCAAACCTAAACCAAAACAAAGAAAACAATAGTGCAGCAGGTCAGGTCCAGAGGTGTGAAAACACCATTATGGTCCTGAATGGTTCTGCGAACAAGACCCACACAGAAACTGAAAACAAATAGGTGTGTTAGTTTCATAGTAATTTCATTGTAATTAGCTCCTCTGCTGATAGATATAAGCAGTGTCCACCAGCACTCTAACCAGAACTGACGAAGCAGCTTGGATGAGCTGCGATACCCTAACCCTAACCCTAACCCTGACAAATTGAATTTCTCCTTTTGCCGTGGATTCTAGCTGGACGACTGAGGGATTCTTCACACAAGGACACAACAGAATGTCCTGTTGGTATTGGAGCAGGGATCAAAAATGTGACTTGATAACTATATCTTTATTGACCTGAATACGGGTTTTAGTATCATTAAATCTATGAACATTAAGCCGACAGAAAAAGTATATATGGTTTGATTAAATACTGTTGGACTTTCAATCCCTCAATCCCCCGTCGCGTTTATTTCCTCCAACGAAAATCCCTTATTCCGCTCAACTCGAGTCTCGTGTTTGTGTTTTGGTGGAGGAGGGAGGCGCGGGGAGCGCAGCAGCTGAGGCCGGAGAGGAGGAGCCAAACCCGGCGGCGTGCGGTCCCGCGGAGCTCAGAGAGAGTCCACCGCGGCACAGAGAGGAGACGCGCTCTGGAGGACGCACCGTGCCAAACCTCTCCAGAATCCAACCAGAATCCTCGCCTTTACGCACGGCTGTTTGGAGCGATGGAGTGCGTAAAACCGAGCCGGACTGTGGTTAAACTTTGACCGGGGAAAGCGCGTTCAAACTCGGCTTTCTCTGTCGCATCCCTCCTTTGTCTCCGGCTACGAGGAATGGTGTCAGCGCCGGACAGCGGTGCGAAGCGGCGACATCTCCGTGTGACGCGAACCTGAAGCGGATCTGAAGCGGATCTGAAGCGGAGTTTTGTGGATGTTTTGCTGTGAGCGCGTCTTTGGATACGTGCAGCGGGGATTACCTACATGTTCGCCGCACATTTACGCAGGTAAGGTGCAAATGAACGAGATATTTTAAGCTCCTGCATTTCTATTTAACGCAACTGACGAACCTATTGGAATAAACGCGTCATTTATTATGGTAATGCTGCAATAAACAAGTGCAGTGTACAGCTCAAAGTGGGTTTAGTTGCAGAAAAACGCGTTATAATTACAAAAACAGCCTAAAAACAGCCTATCCGTGGATTTCAGATTCCTGTTAAATCTGACATTTTAAGGACTTGTCCCATTCAAAATATACAATATTTATAAGTATACTTATCTTTATTCCATTCTTGCTGCAGTCACTTTTCTTTCTTGTTCAAACTGTCCCTGCCTGGAGCTACTGTGACAAGTACATTTCTCCTGCGTGAGATCAATAAAGTCTGATCTTATCTTATAAGTCAAATATGGGCTATTTTAAGGCTACATATGCATCGATTTCAAAATGACAAAAACGTTGCCATAGTGATGAACAATTTGAAAGGTAATCTATAACCTAATAAATCCAAATCCACTTTATTTATATAGCACAGTTTACAAACGTCGCCGTTTCCAAAGTGATAAGATAAGATAAGAGTTTATTGATCTCACACAGGAGAAATTTACTTGCCACAGTAGCTCCAGGACATTTGGACAAGAAAAGAAAGTGCATGCAGGCAGGGAGGGGATAAAGTAAGTAATAATAAAAATAGTAATAATAATAATAGTAGCAACAAGCATCAACATGGAACATAAAACATACATAAAACATAAAGAATACATAGTATGTATGTATAGGTAAAATCAAATTAAAACAGCACCATAAAATGACAAAGTAAGCTTAAAAATAAATGAAAATAAATAAATAAAGTAAAATAAAATAAAATCAATAAGAGACACAGAGGATGTACTGTATATACTGTATGTAGCCTGTGTTTTGAATCGGGGAAAAGTCCTGAAAATGTCTCTATAACAGCAGACGACCCTTCCCGTATCTCCATGAGGTCTTATTCTGCATAAAAGCTGCTGAGCCTGTAGTTTAAATGTGTTTAAAATGTGAACTTTGACCAGAATCGTATTATTTAGACAGAAATCACAAACATATGATCGCAATGAAAATCGTTATTCAGTTTATTGCTCATCCTGGTGCCATCCTAATCAAAACTGGACTCAAACTGCACGATTCGCTCCATAATCTCCAGTTAAATCACAGACTGTGTATACGGAGCTTCATTTGACTGGAGCTGAACGCTGTGGGTCCACACCTTTCTACAGTCTGTGAGTTAAACAAACACCTTTGCATTATTGATCTGCTCCATTTAAATCCTTATAATCCCAATAGAATAAACACTCTACCAAAGTAGTACCTGACCACAGCGCTGCTATCAACAAAACAACAAGAAAATCTTATCTTATAAAAAGCATCAGTATCTGTGTAAAATAAAACAAATCTGAAATACATAGGATTTTGTATTAATTTAAAGTGCAGATTTCCGTCTTCTCTCAAACACCAAGACTCCTGGACTGTTTTTTTTTCATGGCAATGTCCCACATTATGGCATTAAACGTATTTATTTGGATGGAGACAAGCCCACAGTGCCTACACGCCAAGTTCCGGGTCGGATCTGTGCAGAGGCGAACTTACTCGCTGTAATAAGAACCCATGGAGACAAAGAGGGGGGGGCATCTGGGAGGGCATCTGACACACACAGTGGGTCACGCTGCATTCACTGAAAACAGGAAGAGTTAAAATCCCAAAGTCTGAGGTCTGAGCTTAGAGAACAAAAAGCCTCTTCATCCTCCCCATCTCCATGTGCACCCTGTGTCACAACTGTTACACTGACCGCTGGAGAGAGGGAGGGAAAGAGGGAGGGAAAGAGGGAGGGAAAGAGGGAGGGGAGGGTAAAGAGAGAGAGAGGAGGAGGAGGAGAAAGGGATGAGAGATAGAAGGGGGACAGATAGAGCGAAAGAGTGGGGGAAAACAGCAGAAATGAGGAGGGAGCGGAGGAGAGGGAAGTGAGAGGAGGAGGAGTAGAGAGGGTGAGGAAGGAGAGAAAGGTAGAGGAGGGAGGTGAGAGAGAGAGGGGAGGGGAGGGAGGAGAAAGAGAGAAGTGGGGATTGGGGAGAGGAAGGAGAAGTAGAGAGAGAGAGGAGGAGTGGAAAGGAGGAAGAGTGAGGAAGGACAGAAGGAGGAGGGGTTAGGGAGAGGAAGGAGCAGAGTAGAGGGAAGAGAGATAAAGAAAGGAAAGGGGAGAGCACGGGGACAAGCATGGAGAGGGAGAGAGAGAGAAGAGGACAGAGAGAAAGAGGTGATGGGGTGGGAAAAAATAAGAGAAAGAGGGGAGAGAGATGGAGGTAGAAGGAGAGGAAGAGGGTGAGAGAAAACAAAGGGAGAGAGAGAAGGGGGGGGCAGCGGGAGTGGGGCAGGAGTGATTGCAGAAAAGAAAGAGATAGAAGGACAGAGGGAGAGAAAGAAACCGACAAAGACTCTTTCTTTGTCTGTTTCTTAGTGGACTAAGGAAGAAGTACAGACGTAAAGGAGGGAAGGGCACAAGAGAGAGAGAGAGCGAGAGAAGAGAAAAGAAAAGAAGGAGTGTTGCACCCTGCTCTGCTGGGAACGAAACATTGAATGAAAAAGTAAAGGGTGAGAGAGGATGAGAGGACAAACAGTTTAAGGAAAGTGGGAGATAGGACTGAGAGGAGAGATAGATGGAGAAATAGAGGCATACAGAAGAGAGAGAAAGGGAAGAGAGAGGAACAGAGATACGTAGTATACAATAGTCACATGGTAGAGTTTATAAGTCACCTCTGCGGGGCATGTGACTTACAGGGACATTTCAGCAGATGTTTGTAGAGGTTTAAAGGTCCCATGGCATGACATTTTCACTTTCTGAGGTTTTTGAACGTTAATGTGAGCTCCCCTACCCTGTTTAGGCCCCCCCCCCCCAACATGAAAAGTTGTGAAATGTCTAAACTGAGCATTTGCGATCCTTTTCTGCGTTAGAAAAAATCAGAGCTCAAACGGGCGATTTTGAACAAGGAAACTTATTGACGTCAGCTCGAAAAAAGAAATGCAAATGCAGTTCCACCCCCGTCTGTCTGTACTCAGCGTCTCTGTAAATCACGCCCAGAGAGTTTGGACTGCGGAGGAGCTACGCAATACGAAATACGTTTTTTTATTTGCCTGGAGGAACTTGCGAGTGTTTCTAGGCTCGGAAGTCCTTTATCTGAGCCTGTGGATATCTGAAACAGCAGTGGTTTAATTTTATTTTCTGTGGAAATGTGTTTATTTTTCAATGGAAGGCTTCTCATCTCTCCCCCCATGCAAAAACATGGAAGTGGGTCACAGAGCGGAGCGGAGAGCTTGGCCACGCCCCCACCCCCTACTGTAGGCCATCTCTGTCCTCCTCATTTGCATTCAAGCAACAACGCCCATAATGGAGTGTTCCAGAGTGACATTTATGACTCTTTCTCATCTTATCTCTGTTTCTCATGCACTGAGTGTTGATTTTGAAGAAGGATTCATTTACAGTATTAGGGAACCATTAAGGAGCCATATAAAAGCATCAACAAGTACCATGTCATGGGATCTTTAAACTACAGGGTTAGAGCTCCACAGGGTCTAACAGGGTCAGCAAGTTTTACACAGAATAAGAGCCAGTGGAGACCATATCTGGACTAGATCAGGACTAACCTATACTGGGCTGAAAAACCAACAACACAACAAAACTGTAACAGAGCTCAACAAGCGTGAACAGACCTTTAGTTCTTTCTTCTCTTTTTTGCAAATAATAATTTTTATTTTATTTGATTTGATTATCATTAATCTTATGTTAATATTCATGGTAATATTGAGAAATAATGAGTTTTATAATTTGCTTATGAACTGACGCTACCTTCTTCTGTTCCAGGTGATGTTTCCTCACTTTGTTCAACTTGAACCGCTAAGCTAACGTCTCAACATTCACAAGTTAGCTTCCAGTTAGCATCTCCTCTCATCTCCGAGCATCACGTCGCCATGGGAACTGTCCTTTCAATCTCCCCGGGCTCTCGCAAATCCAGCTACTACGACACCGGACCCAGCTCCCTCAACCACTACCCCAGCCTGACCAACCGGCCCCTTGCCAAAGACAAGGGAAGCCAGTCCATCTTCCTCCCCGCGCTGACCTGGAAGCGCATCGTAGCATCCACCAAGAGGAAAAGCAACCCTAAGAAACCTTTCGCCGACCATCTCAACAACAACAACATCAACTTCTACCACAAAGACCCCATTTTGAACCTAAACCATGAAAACGTCAAGAAATCGCTATCCTGCGCCAACCTCTCCAGCTACGAAGGCTACAACATCGGCATCGGATACAGCAAATCGCAACAGCTCTCGTCCATCAAAAAGGTGCCGCAGGGGGCACTCACATCATCACCGAAAAGAGTGATCGTGCAAGCTTCAACCAGCGAGCTTTTACGATGTTTGGGTGAATTTTTATGCTATCGCTGCTACCGTTTAAAACATCTCAGCCCGGCCGATCCGGTGCTTTGGTTGAGAGCGGTCGATCGGTCATTATTGCTACAAGGTTGGCAGGATCAGGCATTCGTAACTCCTGCTAATGTCGTTTTTGTTTACATGCTTTGTCGAGACGTTGTGGACGGAGATCTGATTTCGTCCGAACACGAGCTGCAAGCGATCCTGCTCACCTGTCTGTACCTGTCATACTCGTACATGGGGAATGAGATATCGTACCCGCTGAAGCCGTTTCTGGTGGAGGCAGGGAAAGAGGCATTTTGGGACCGTTGCTTAGCAATTATCAACGTGACCAGCTCCAAAATGCTGAGGATTAACGCCGACCCGCACTTTTTCACGCAGATTTTCGCCGAACTGAAAAGCGAAGGAGGGTGTCTGCCACAGGACTTTAGTCGCATGTTGGATCGGTGAGAACTAAACCAGGATTTCAAAATTTAAAGGTCCCATGGCATGAAATTTTCACTTTCTGAGGTTTTTGAACGTTAATGTGAGCTTCCCTACCCCCCCATGGCTAAAAGTTGCGAAATGTCTAAACTGAGCATTTGCGATCCTTTTCTGCGTTAGAAAAAATCAGAGCTCAAACGGGCGATTTTGAACAAGGAAACTTATTGACGTCAGCTCGAAAAAAGAAATGCAAATGCAGTTCCACCCCCGTCTGTCTGTACTCAGCGTCTCTGTAAATCACGCCCAGAGAGTTTGGACTGCGGAGGAGCTACGCAATGCGAAATACGTTTTTTTATTTGCCTGGAGGAACTTGCGAGTGTTTCTAGGCTCGGAAGTCCTTTATCTGAGCCTGTGGATATCTGAAACAGCAGTGGTTTCATTTTATTTTCTGTGGAAATGTGTTTATTTTTCAATGGAAGGCTTCTCATCTCTCCCCCCGTGCAAAAACACGGAAGTGGGTCACAGAGTGGAGCGGAGAGCTTGGCCACGCCCCCACCCCCTACTATAGGCCATCTCTGTCCTCCTCATTTGCATTCAAGCAACAACGCCCATAATGGAGTGTTCCAGAGTGACATTTATGACTCTTTCTCATCTTATCTCTGTTTCTCATGCACTGAGTGTTGATTTTGAAGAAGGATTCATTTACAGTATTAGGGAACCATTAAGGAGCCATATAAAAGCATCAAGAAGTACCATGTCATGGGACCTTTAAAGAGACTTCATGCCAAATGATTACAAAACCAATTTCAGTTTCAATGTATTTTTGTAAAAAAAAAATCACAATAGCAGTCGGCTTCACGAAATGGTTGATTTGACAGAAGAAAGTTGGAAAATCAAACCGGGAAAAAGTTTGTGAATTACAGACAAGCACATTAAGTGACATTCATGTACCTATAGAGCTGGGTGATGGGCAATGCTCTTACAATTGACTCTATTGTATGAGTTTCCTGTTATGGATGCCATTTTGGGGACTTCTGACCATATAAAAGATAGAATATTTAGAATAAAAAATGACGATATTGGAGTGCTGCACTGGATCCAAACTTCAAAACAAACACAGGTGCTCATCAGACTAGGGGGCTTGAATTCTTGTTGAGATAAAAGAAGATGGCAGAGGCACTCTCATCTGCAGTGTGTTTATTAGTCAACTGATAATAAAAAGTGACTAATAAACACACTGCAAATCAGAGTTTTATCTCAATTTTAATTGCTTGGCATCAGTCCCATAGCTAATTTGCCGCCATAAACACTTTAACTTAAATTTTTTGAGCTGCGTGAAGAGTCCCTCAGTCGTCCAGGTAGAATCCATGATAAAAGGAGAAATTCAATTTGTCAACTGGACAAAGTTTGTTTGGTCGAAAACGTTTCGCCGCTCATCCGAGAGGCTTCGTCAGTTCTGGTTCTAGTGCTGGTTAGACCCTGTTTATATCTAGCTGCAGGGAGGAGCTCACTACACTGAAATCCTTCTGAAACTATCTCAACTAGTTTGTTTCTTTTGTTTTTTGAATTTCTCTGGCATCTGGAGGGGTGGAGACGGTCGTTAGTTTGAATAGGGATGCTAAACTAGACGCCAGAGAAATTCGAAAAACAAAAGAAACAAATTAGTTGAGATAGTTTCAGAAGGATTTCAGTGTAGTGAGCTCCTCCCTGCAGCGAGATATAAACAGGGTCTAACCAGCACTAGAACCAGAACTGACGAAGCCTCTCGGATGAGCGGCGAAACGTTTTCGACCAAACAAACTTTGTCCAGTTGACAAATTGAATTTCTCCTTTTATCTCTTAAATTTTTTGCCAACTGCCGACTTTTTCCCCCCAAAATTTTATGAGAAAAATGAAGGGAGTCTTGAGGAACCACATTGATTTCCAACTATTATCAACACATGAAAACACAACTAAAGATATTTATAACTTAATTCAGTACACTACATTTTTATTCCACAGCTGATTAACCTGCCTGTAACTCTTAAAACGAAATGTTTTAAAACACTTTTTAACTAAAAGGAGGAATTGGAATGGGAATTTGACTTGCAAAATAAGAAATTCTCACCCATTTTCAGTGCCATGCTGTATCACCTGACCCTATTGTGTCCTTTTGTTCAATTTTTAAAACTTTTTCACATCAGTCTGCCTGAAAAAACTCACATCTGTATCTGTTTGGGATCTTCTCCAAACTATGGAGCTGACAGAGTTTGGTCAGCTGGTCTCTGCAGCTCTGACGTTCACCTGTTTAAACGTACGGCAGGGAGCACCTGTCGCCATTAGCTTAGCGCTGAGTTAGCATAGCCCTGAGTTGGCGTTAGCTTCAGGCCCGGGAATGCGTTTGGGATGCACCTGTTTCCGAAAAAAGACAACAAGGACTTTCAGAGACTTCGCTGCAAAAATAAATATCTAGAATGGGTTCAGATGACTTCAGAATTCAGAACAAATAATCTTGATTTGAGTGTTTGCTAGTTGCTATGGTTTCAAAATTTTTCTCATTCTGAAACTCATAAGTAAAGCAAAGAACTTAACTTAAAAACTTAACTATAGCTTGAAATAAGAAGCAAAGTAACCTATGTGTTAAGTATTTACAAATTGCCCAAAAAAGTTAAGTAAATAAGATGTAAACTTGCCTAAACTACTCAAATTAAAATATTCAGAATTCTCAATTTCAACTCATCTAGAAATGATTTTTGCTGTGCCTTCATAAGAAGAGATTTGGACATTTTTGAAGCACAATGGACTACTGCGAAACTTTTGATTTTGATTTTTTTTAAACATTTGACGAGAAAAAAATGGATTTGAACTCTGCCGCCTTTTTGACACTGGAAGCACAATGCTAACGCTTATCTGTGTGACTGAAATGCCTTTTATATTTGCTTTTATTTATAACGCGGATGCTAATGTGAAATTAGCAACTATTGTTTTTCTCAAACTGTTAAAAGTTATAGATCTATAGAATCGCAAGGAACTCAAAGCCCTCAAACGTGGTTGGCTGCATGATGCTAGCAACATTAGCACTTTATTTTCTAGCCTGCTAACAGCAAATATTAAAGGTCCCATGGCATGAAATTTTCACTTTCTGAGGTTTTTGAACGTTAATGTGAGCTCCCCTACCCTGTTTAGGCCCCCCCCCATGGCTAAAAGTTGCGAAATGTCTAAACTGAGCATTTGCGATCCTTTTCTGCGTTACAAAAAATCAGAGCTCAAACGGGCGATTTTGAACAGGGAAACTTATTGACGTCAGATCGAAAAAAGAAATGCAAATTCAGTTCCACCCCCGTCTGTCTGTACTCAGCGTCTCTGTAAATCACGCCCAGAGAGTTTGGACTGCGGAGGAGCTACGCAATGCGAAATACGTTTTTTTATTTGCCTGGAGGAACTTGCGAGTGTTTCTAGGCTCGGAAGTCCTTTATCTGAGCCTGTGGATATCTGAAACAGCAGTGGTTTCATTTTATTTTCTGTGGAAATGTGTTTATTTTTCAATGGAAGGCTTCTCATCTCTCCCCCCGTGCAAAAACACAGAAGTGGGTCACAGTGGGTCACCCAAAACATGCACCATAGGTACTCCAGCTTAGGTCCTGACCAAACCGAAGCAAGAAGATCATGGAGATGGTCCCCGGGCGCCCTAATGTGTGTGCTGCCCACTGCTCCTAATATATGTATATATATAGGATGGGTTAAAATGCAGAGAAGAATTTCTCCAGTGTGAGATCAATAAAGTTCACTTCTTAGAGCGGAGCGGAGAGCTTGGCCACGCCCCCACCCCCTACTATAGGCCATCTCTGTCCTCCTCATTTGCATTCAAGCAACAACGCCCATAATGGAGTGTTCCAGAGTGACATTTATGACTCTTTCTCATCTTATCTCTGTTTCTCATGCACTGAGTGTTGATTTTGAAGAAGGATTCATTTACAGTATTAGGGAACCATTAAGGAGCCATATAAAAGCATCAAGAAGTACCATGTCATGGGATCTTTAAAATATGATATATTTTCTATTTAATAATTGTATAATGTTGTTTCCTTGTCAAAACATGCCTGGAGTAGTGTTTTGTGTTTCTAAAGTCATGTATTAACATGCTTATTCAGTTTTGCACTAAGTCACTTCGGCTTCAGAGCACAATCTGCACACATCCCGCTAATGAAACTACTGCACATTGCATCAGGTTTGTGAAGTTGTAGTGTATTGTTTTGTACATTTCTGCAGAATTGTGGTGTGGGAGCATTGGTGCTGTGGACAGTGGGCTGCTGTGGGCAGAGGGTTTGAATAGGACGAGTGAGATCGCTAGATAAATCAAACATGCATCTAAAACCTCTTCAGGTATGTTTCTGATGAGGGAACAAAGTAACAACATGGTAGAAAGCTCCAAAATTCAGAAAGCTCCATTTGACAGAATACCACCTCTGCAAGATTTCAAATCAGGCTGGAATATAAAGTGCTATCAACATTATAGTTTAGTAAAAACAAAAGACTTTTTCACTGGAGAACTTGAAGATATGAACTATAATGTGATTGTTGAGCTGTTTTATGGCAGTGGTTCTCAACCTGTGGTGCTGGTGCCACTGGAGGTACACTGGACTCTGTGTAACTGTACTTTTTTAAAGATGAAAATGAAAAATATTAAAGTTATCAAAACAAAAACTGCTCTATTTCTTCTTATTCTATTTAAGTTAAAGGTGCATTGTGTAACCTTTCTGGTACATTCTTCTACAGGCTTGTTTCCAAGGAAATATACAACATTATCTTGCATTTATTCTGTTACAGGAGTTAACATAGCTCAGAAAACATGCATTGTCACAGTGAGCGGGGGCTCCAAACATGTGTTCTGTAACTTGGCATCATTTGCATGTCTCACATGGAGATAGAGACATTCCAAATAATAATATTTCCATGAGACCAGAAGGTGTTGCACAGCAGAAAAGTGACACAGTGCATCTTTAAGCTCACACAGAGCAGGAGGCCTACATACAGTGTGTCCATACAGTCTGTTTGCTCTAAACTGAACATGCATGGGCCAAACCTCCTGACAATCCTGACAGCCTTCAATACAAAACTGAACAGGTCATTCTTAAAACCTCAGAGCTCCCTCCCCCCATGAGGGCCAGGTTTGGCCCACAGGCCCCACTTTGGACACTCATTGTTTATGATACATGTTTATGTGTGAATTGTTACATGAATATCGTTTCTTGTGAATGTTGAAATGCAGTTCAAGCTTGTTCCCCATAAGCCTCTTTGGCAGGGCTCTCAAGGCTCACGCATTGAGAGTGTGACACACGCAATTCGACGTATTCACACGCGCACACGCCACACATGGCATTTCTCACGCTGATTTGTTTTTTATTTTTTATTTTTTTTTTGTGCCCAGAAAATCGGTCTGTGTGGCTTAGTTTATGCAGGCTCCGCGCGTTTTCAGCGCCGCCCCCTCCCCCTGCTCGTCCTGCTCCGGGGGAGCAGGGGGAGGGGGGGGCGCGCCGTCCCCCGGGCACGTCCTGAGCCTCAGTCCCGGTGCCACGTCTCCTCTGAGACGCACCGACTCCGGTCCCGGTGTCTCCGTCTGTGCGTAACGTGTCCCCCCCAACGGCTTACGCGCGGAATACGCGCGGCCCAGAGCCGAACTGCCCGCGGTGAGACGCGGTGAGACGCGGGCCCGGTGCTCCGGGGGAGCAGGGGGAGGGGGCGGCGCTGAAAACGCGCGGAGCCTGCATAAACTAAGCCACACAGACCGATTTTCTGGTCCCTCCTCCCCGCCCCTCTCAGCGCGCACTGACAAAGTGCGGTGATGATAAAACAAACTGAGAACCATCAGGTAATAACTTCATTTATATAACTCTCATTAGTTGCTTTGTAGTTTAAGTTTGCTCTTTAGACAAACAGGGCTCTCAACACGCAATTCGACGTGTTCACACGGCATTTCTCACGCAATTCAAGCCCCAAAAATTGTTCACTCGCACCCCCCCCCCCCCCCGTCCTCGGAAATTACAGTCACACGCACGACCCCGCTCAAAACTTGAGAGCCCTGCTCTTTGGTCCAAGTGTAAAGACACAGCGAGTGAGAGTGCCCCCCTACAATCAAACCTGTAAGTTCTGTAACACATGAAAACACTGTGTCATCTGTCAAACTAAGCAAGCGTTCACTTTCACATGCTCATTTTCACTTTTAAAGGAAAAGTAACTTTTTTTTTTACAATTTGAGCCTTATTTCGGTAATAAAACAAGTTGTTTTACTCACCCATAGCACTTTGGTGTCATATGGAGCACTTCCAGAGATGTTTTAGATTTGCGGTTAGCCTAGTGCGACTTCTAGCCATAGCTCGGGGCATATAATATATTCCCCGAGCATGTAATATGCCCCGTGCGGGCTCCAAATAACACAAACTTTAGCACTTTTCAAATCATAGAAGCTCGATGTCTTAGTCTACGATTTCGTTTGAATCAAAAGTGGCCTGTAATCCGAGATTTATCCATAGTTTACAGCTTTGCGTTTCATGTTTGGGTCCCGGGAGCTGAGAGCACAGTCCGTACATGCGCACTGGGGTCCTCATCTACTCGAAACTATGGCTAAATCTCGGATTACAGGCCACTTTTGACCACACGAAATCGTAGACTAAGACATCGGGCTTCTATGATTTGAAAAGTGCTAAAGTTTGTGTTATTTGGAGACCGCAAACATGTGCCCCGAGAACTCACATTATGGAGATCGTAAATCTAAAACATCTCTGGAAGTGCTCCATATGACACCAAAGTGCTATGGGTGAGTAAAACAACTTGTTTTATTACCGAAATAAGCCTCAAATTGTAAAAAACTTTTCCTTTAAGGGTGCAACACGTAACTTTTCTGCAGGGTTTACCACCCAGTTGTCTCCATGGAGATGTTGCTTTGTGTGTAATGTCTCACTGAAGGGTATTAAACTTACTCACAGTAAGACTGCACGTAGTAATAAAAACACCTGTAGTTTAACAAATGCAAGATAGAAAAGTTTAATGTCATACTTGAATATTCAAAACCACGGCATGTTCTTGGAGACGAGCTTCTACCACGAAAAGTTGCATAGCCACCTTTAATATGGATATATAGTGTAGTTTTAATGGTGCAGTGCGTGGATTAGATTAAGGGCATCTGACACAGGGATATATATATGGACGGGAGGGCATCTGACACAGGGATATATGAGGACGGGAGGGCATCTGACACAGGGATATATGAGGACGGGAGGGCATCTGACACAGGGATATATGAGGACGGGAGGGCATCTGACACAGGGATATATGAGGACGGGAGGGCATCTGACACAGGGATATATGAGGACGGGAGGGCATCTGACACAGGGATATATGAGGACGGGAGGGCATCTGACACAGTGTTTAATCGTCTTGCCTTTGGCCCGTTTGTGAACACAGATCTGAGATTAATGCGATTAGCAGATTAGCATTTAGCCACGCCTCTAAATCCTGTAATCCAGACCTGCTCCAGACTGAGAGAGAGGAGAGAAAGAAGGAGGGAGAGAGGAAGAGAGATAGAAGGAGAAAGCAAGGAGAGGAGATAGGAAAGAATGGTAGAGGAGTGAGAGAAGAAGAGAAGGAAAGAGAACAAAATGAGAGGGGAGGAGAGAGAAGATGGAAGGAGGTATGTCTGTGATGTATTACAGCTGGAAATGAATAAAGTCTATCTATCTATCTATCTATCTATCTATCTATCTATCTATCTATCTATCTATCTATCTATCTAGAGAATGAGAGAGGAGATGAGAGGAGAGAGGAGGGGAGCGGGGTGGTGCATGTGACTTTTTTTTTGCTAACTAGCCGATTTTGTGGGCACAGAAGCGCTGTGAACAGTGGCTAGAGTTTTGAATTGCTTAACAAAACTTCAGCGTGAGAAACACCACGTGTGGCGTGTGAGTGTGTGAACACGTTGAATTGCGAGTGTCACACTCTCAAAGCGTGAGACTTGAGAGCCTTGGTTTTTGTTTCACGTGGACAGGTCCAGTAACGACAAAGATCTGAACCATAAACCAGGGCACACAGGAGCATTTCTCCCACACACGTTTGACCTTTGTGATGACCTCACGTGAAGGTGCCTGCAGATTCTGACCTTCTGAACATGAAAACATAGAATTATAATAATCCAGGTTTAATCCTCTCCACCAATCACGTTAAGACACACAGAGGTGTGGGACAAACAGGACATCTGGGTTAGCTGTAGTCATAAGGGCAAGACCTGGTTGAGTCCTGGTTTAGTCCTGGTTTAGTCCTGATTTAGTCCTGGTTTAATCTTGGTTTAGTCCTGGGTTAGCCCTGGTTTAGACATGGTAAACAGGCATGGTTTGGGCCTTGACTAGTCCTGGTTTAGTCTTGATTAGTTCTGAGTGAGACTAGTACTCCATGACTAAACAAGGTCTATCTCACAGCTATCCCAGGACTAACCAAGGACTAAGACTGCTGATCTATAACAGGCTTGGATCTGGTTTACATCTGGTGTGCCCTGGTTTAGTCCCGGGTTAGTCCTGGTTTAGTCCTTGGTTAATTCTGGTTTATTCCTGGGTTAGTTCTGGTTTAGTTCTGGGTTAGTTCTGGGTTAGTCCTGGTTTAGACCTGGGTTAATCCTGGGTTAGTCCTCAGTTAGTTCTGGGTTAGTCCTGGTTTAGACCTGGGTTAATCCTGGGTTAGTCCTCAGTTAGTTCTGGTTTAGTCCTGAGTTAGTTCTGGGTTAGTCCTGGTTTAGACCTGGGTTAATCCTGGGTTAGTCCTCAGTTAGTCCTGGGTTAGTTCTGAGTTAGTTCTGGGTTAGTTCTGAGTTAGTTCTGGGTTAGTTCTGTGTTAGTTCTGGGTTAGTCCTGGGTTAGTCCTCAGTTAGTTTTGGGTTAGTTCTGAGTTAGTTCTGGGTTAGTCCTGGGTTAGTTCAGAGTTAGTCCTGGGTTAGTTCTGAGTTAGTTCTGGGTTAGTTCTGGGTTAGTTCTGAGTTAGTCCTGGGTTAGTTCTGAGTTAGTCCCGGGTTAGTCCTGGTTTAGTCCTTGGTTAATTCTGGTTTATTCCTGGGTTAGTTCTGGTTTAGTTCTGGGTTAGTTCTGGGTTAGTTCTGAGTTAGTCCTGGGTTAGTTCTGAGTTAGTCCCGGGTTAGTCCTGGTTTAGTTCTTGGTTAATTCTGGTTTATTCCTGGGTTAGTCCTCAGTTAATTCTGGTTTATTCCTGGTTTAGTTCTGGTTTAGTTCTGGGTTAGTTCTGGGTTAGTCCTGGCTTAGTCCTCAGTTAGTTCTGGGTTAGTTCTGAGTTAGTTCTGGGTTAGTCCTGGGTTAGTTCTGGGTTAGTTCTGGGTTAGTCCTGGGTTAGTTCAGAGTTAGTTCTGGGTTAGTTCTGGGTTAGTTCTGAGTTAGTTCTGAGTTAGGCCCGGGTTAGTCCTGGCTTAGTCCTCAGTTAGTTCTGGGTTAGTTCTGAGTTAGTCCTGGGTTAGTTCTGAGTTAGTTCTGGGTTAGTTCTGGGTTAGTCCTGGGTTAGTTCAGAGTTAGTTCTGGGTTAGTTCTGGGTTAGTTCTGAGTTAGTTCTGAGTTAGGCCCGGGTTAGTCCTGGTTTAGTCCTTGGTTAATTCTGGTTTATTCCTGGGTTAGTTCTGGTTTAGTTCTGGGTTAGCCCTGGTTTAGACCTGGGTTAATCCTGGGTTAGTCCTGGGTTAGTCCTCAGTTAGTTTTGGGTTAGTTCTGAGTTAGTTCTGGGTTAGTCCTGGGTTAGTTCTGAGTTAGTTCTGGGTTAGTTCTGAGTTAGTTCTGAGTTAGTCCTGGGTTAGTTCTGAGTTAGTTCAGAGTTAGTCCTGGGTTAGTTCTGAGTTAGTCCTGGGTTAGTTCTGAGTTAGTCCCGGGTTAGTCCTGGTTTAGTTCTTGGTTAATTCTGGTTTATTCCTGGGTTAGTTCTGGTTTAGTTCTGGGTTAGTTCTGGGTTAGTCCTCAGTTAGTTCTGGGTTAGTCCTGGTTTAGACCTGGGTTAATCCTGGGTTAGTCCTCAGTTAGTTCTGGTTTAGTCCTGAGTTAGTTCTGGGTTAGTCCTGATTTAGTCCTGGTTTAGTCCTGAGTTTCCTTGGCTCTTGTGTAGCAGTGGGTCTTATTTCCTGGTATATTATTCATTTATTCTGCATTGACCTTTGGAGACATTTCACACACACATGTACAGGTTTGTTCAGATCTTCAGATGAGATCTTCAGATACTTTAAGCACATCACAGATTTCCACAGATTTTTTTAAAACGGCAGAAAAGTGTGATTTATTCAAACTTTTATGATAGCTATGACCTGAAAGAATCTACAGTACAGCCTCACATTCATACGAGGCCATGTGGGGGAAGTGTCTTGCCAAACTTATTCATTACATGTGTGTTTATTATTAAAAATACAATCATTACTTTTGTATAACATTCCAGACAAAGCAATAACATCTCCATGGAGACCAGCAGGTTACAGAGTGCACCTTTATGTTTGAGTGAAATGAGTCTAACCAGTGATAAACACTTTAAATGGATTGGTTCGGCGTGTTCTATGTTCTACGATGTCAGGACCAAACTGATACTTTCAGGGTGTGATGCTAAAAAAGGCACTGCTCTGTCTGAAGCCCGAACCCCAACACAATCTGGAACTACAACAGGTTCAACAAAAACCCTCTCAGTTTTCATACAATTAAGTCAAACCTTTTGACAGTTCTGGGTTAGACCTGGGTTAGTTCTGAGTTAGTACTCGTTTAATCCTGGGTTAGACCTGCTTTAGTCTTGGGTTAGACCTGGGTTTGTTTTGAGTTAGTCCTGGGTTAGTTCTGAGTTAGTTCTGAGTTAGTTCTGAGTTAGTCCTGGGTTAGTTCTGGGTTAGTCCTGGGTTAGTTCTGAGTTAGTCCTGGGTTAGGTCTGGGTTAGTTCTGAGTTAGTTCTGAATTAGTCCTGGGTTAGTTCTGGGTTAGTCCTGGGTTAGTTCTGAGTTAGTTCTGGGTTAGGTCTGGGTTAGTTCTGAGTTAGTTCTGAATTAGTTCTGGGTTAGTTCTGGGTTAGTTCTGGGTTAGTTCTGGGTTAGTCCTGGGTTAGTTCTGGGTTAGGTCTGGGTTAGTTCTGGGTTAGTTCTGGGTTAGTTCTGAGTTAGTTCTGGGTTAGTTCTGGGTTAGTTCTGCGTTAGATCTGGGTTAGTTCTGGGTTAGTTCTGGGTTAGGTCTGGGTTAGTTCTGGGTTAGTTCTGGGTTAGTTCTGCGTTAGATCTGGGTTAGTTCTGGGTTAGTTCTGAGTTAGTTCTGAGTTAGTTCTGGGTTAGTTCTGGGTTAGGTCTGGGTTAGTTCTGGGTTAGTTCTGGGTTAGGTCTGGGTTAGGTCTGGGTTAGTTCTGGGTTAGTCCTGGGTTAGTTCTGGGTTAGTTCTGAGTTAGTTCTGAGTTAGTTCTGGGTTAGTCCTGGGTTAGGTCTGGGTTAGTTCTGAGTTAGTTCTGGGTTAGTTCTAAGTTAGTCCTGGGTTAGTTCTGAGTTAGTTCTGAGTTAGTTCTGAGTTAGTCCTGGGTTAGTTCTGGGTTAGTTCTGAGTTAGTTCTGGGTTAGTTCTGGGTTAGTTCTGGGTTAGTTCTGGGTTAGGTCTGGGTTAGTTCTGGGTTAGGTCTGGGTTAGTTCTGGGTTAGTTCTGGGTTAGTTCTGGGTTAGGTCTGGGTTAGGTCTGTTTTAGTTCTGTTTAAATCCATTTTATATTTTTTCTTGCCTTTTCAGACCATCATGACAAACCTTTTGACATTGTGTACATTGTGTCACCATGGTAACAGCTGAACATTCCACCATAAACATATGCAGAACCTCCCAAGCGTCGTGTCAGTACAAAGTCTCAATAGAATAATTTAGTTTAACCTGGTGACACATGTTTAAACACACTGGAGCTCTTCTTTGTGCTTCTCTTTTAGCCTGTTGGAGTTGATTTCTGCTCATTCAGAAGAAAAGGACACATTATATTACGAACATGGGGCTGATCACTGTTGTCATTTAAATGTGGTCAGACACATGACTGAACTTCAACCAGCGGACTTCCCAGAACATCGGACCCGCCCCCTCCTTAAAAGGTCCAGATGACGCCATTTTCTGATCTCTGTTCTAACGTCGTTTCCTCATCACAAACAGACCTGGAGTTGTGTTTTGTTTTATTCACACATGTGTAACACACACGTCTCCCAAACTGAAAACACCCTGTACCACCTCGTGATGTGTCATGTGGTAAGACAGGAAGTGCCACTAGAATCATTTAGATGATTTCAGACCTGGAATTAACAATGTTTACAGAACTTTAGTTTCCCTTTAGTTCTGTAAAAGGAGCTGCTACCTACCACTACATGACATCACAAGGTGGATCAAAACATTTTAATCTTTGGAGATGTAGACAGACTAATAATAAAGGGTTACTCAGACATGTGTGAGTGAAACAAAACACAACTCCAAGTCTGTTTTTTGAGGCAGTAATAACGTTATAACATGACTTAAAGCTCACAACAAGAATCCATTTTGCGCAATATAGGTCCTTAAATTAAAGGAAAAGTAACGTTTTTTTTTTACAATCTGAGCCTTATTTCGGTAATAAAACAAGTTGTTTTACTCACCCATAGCACTTTGGTGTCATATGGAGCACTTCCAGAGATGTTTTAGATTTGTGGTTAGCCTAGCGCAACTTCTAGCCATAGCTCGGGGCATATAATATATTCCCCGAGCATGTAATATGCGCCGTGCGGGCTCCAAATAGCACAAACTTTAGCACTTTTCAAATCATAGAAGCCCGATGTCTTAGTCTACGATTTCGTTTGAAGCAAAAGTGGCCTGTAATCCGAGATTTATCCATAGTTTACAGCTTTGTGTTTCATGTTTGGGTCCCGGGAGCTGAGAGCACAGTCCGCACATGCGCACTGGCGTCCTCATCTACTCGAAACTATGGCTAAATCTCGGATTACAGGCCACTTTTGACCACACGAAATCGTAGAATAAGACATCGGGCTTCTATGATTTGAAAAGTGCTAAAGTTTGTGTTATTTGGAGACCGTAAATAAATCTAAAACATCTCCGGAAGTGCTCCATATGACACCAAAGTGCTATGGGTGAGTAAAACAACTTGTTTTATTACCGAAATAAGGCTCAGATTGTAAAAAAAAAAACGTTACTTTTCCTTTAATTTAAGGACCTATATTGCGCAAAATGGATTCTTGTTGTGAGCTTTAAGTCATGTTATAATGTTATTACTGCCTCAAAAAACAGACTTGGAGTTGTGTTTTGTTTCACTCACACATGTTAAATTAGTTAAATAAGTTAAATTAAATAAACTTTTACTTGCACACATACATTTAAATAAATACATAAATAAAACTTCTTTCCTGGCCAATTTATGCAATTTGTATTTTTTATTCAGAGACTCAACGTGAGTTTTCATGTTGAGTGTAAAGTCTGTTTCAGTGTGACCGCTCGGTGATCCAGAGCACAGATGGGACAGGGGGGGTCACTCACTCCTCACCCTCCCAAACAGAGCCCCCTCCTCGGGCACAGGTGCACCGTCTGTCCCCCCTCTCCAAAAACACCTGGGTAAATAACATGGGAGCAGATTCCTCAGTACTGAATTTAACTTTTATTTGACTTTTATTTGAATATTCACATACTTTTACATAGTTTAAATCTTGCTATTACTTTATAAGAACATAATTAGTCTTACTAAAACACGAGACTTAAAGGTGCGATGTGTGTAACTTTTCTGGTGGAGGGTCCGTCATTTGCTTTTCTCCATGGAGATGTTATTGTTTTATCTGGATTTTTTCACAGTATGGCAAACCAAACCAGGCCATTTCACAGGTCAGAATGCCTGTTTTTGTAGGTATTTTTGAGCAAAAAAAAAAAAGTGTAAGTGAATAAATGTAAAATAAATCTGCTTAATGTCATACTGTGGAACATTCAAAGAAGGGCAATAATATCTCCATAGAAACAAGCAGGTGACAGACTCCAACCAAAAAGTTACATAATGCACCTTTAAATATTAATTCAGAAAGAATGATTCAGGCTTAGTAACTACTTAACATTTTTCCCATGTATTTGAGTAAAAATTGTCTTGCCCCAGAACATATATATTCAAAAATCCTCTGTGTTCTGTTTGCATGTGATTACAAACACTTTTATTTTCACAGAATCAGTGAGTGCGTGGTTAGCATGCTGTAGTTGTTGTTAGCTTTACAGTGATGGCAAAAGGAGAAATTCAGTTTGTCAACTGGACAAAAGTTTATTTGGTCGAATGTTTCTCAGCTCATCCAAGCTGCTTCTTCAGTTCTGGTCAGACACTGGTGGACACTGCCTATATCTGCCTGAAGGGGGCGCTCACTACAATGAAATGACTCTGAGACTACCACACCTGTTTGTTTACAGTTTGTGTTAGTTAGGTGGGCCTGTTAGATCTGCAGTGATTCTCTGTTGTCTTGTTTCTTGCCCTTGTCTCTCTTGGTTTTGTTGACAGCCCATTTAGGATCTCCACAAACAGAGAGGGCTTCCTGTACATGTTGTTCTTCTTTCTCCTTACCCTCTGTGCTTGTGGGAACCACTTGGGCCCTGTGTCGTAATGTCTGAATTACAGTGATGACAAATCTCCACTCTCATCTCTGGTCATGGTCAATCGTTAGGATGCTCTGAATGTATAAGGGAAGTGAGGAAGAACTTTGGACCGCTGCAAACTGTTTTGAATGAAATAGTTGTTATTCACATTTTAAGAAAATAAGGTAGTCAACTTTGTTTACAGTAGTTTCCTGCCCTGTTATGATATTCTTTCCTCATCAAAAACATGTCTGAAGAATCATCCATGCATGTTTGAGTAATGTAGCAATCTCTCCTGGGCCCTATTCAAACCCTTATTACAGTTAGCTGTAAGATCCTGTACAAGACTCCACCCACAAGCCTACGTCCCCCATGCTCTCCCCATTCTCCAGAAATATACAAAAACATGAGGGGGGGGGCTGTCAGAAATGAAAATGAAAAATATTTAAAAAAAAAAAAGGTTAATACATTGTTTTGGGCAAATACTAACCTGGGAAATCCCAGGCTGCTTTGCACGTTCGTTCCGATCTAAAAGACAGCCTGGCAACTAGGCTAAGCGAGCGCTCCTGATTCTGGGAGCCAATCAGAGAGCGGGGAGGTGGAAAGACGGTGACTCGTACTACGCGACAAACGGAAACTTGTAGTTTGAACTGACGACTGACATGATTGGCTATGGGCTACGTATACGCCAAATGATAGACATTTGTAACGTCCGTTGGCGATCCTAAACCACACCTCCACTACGAGATATTCAGTAGGTGCTCCCAGACCATATCTCACTGTGATATGGTCTGGTGTAAACCAGGCAAGGCAAATACTGCATTTTCAGAACAATAAAACCTTTAGTGCAGTAATTATAAAGTGTTACCAAAATCATACTGGGTATTTTACTAAAAGCTACAATATGTAACTTTTCTGGTGAATAAAACACCACCTGCTTGTCGCCATGGAGAGGTTGCTGCTTTGCCTGGAATGTTCCACATTATAACATTAAACTGATCTACATTGAAAAGTGCAGTTCTGTTCTTTCCTGTGTCCTCTGGGCTTTCCTCTGCTACAGGAGCTCTGCAGGGACATTCTTCATTCTCACTTTGAAAATCTGCATTCATTAAAGGGACAGTGTGTAAGATTTTTACCTGTTAATTACTGAAATTGAAGATACCCATTCAAAAATACATTGTTTTCCAAGCCTTTTCACTTCCATCATGAAATCAAAGTATTCTTTTGGACTTAGATATAGTCACATAAAAGGGGGATCTTCCCCATGCAGAGGCAGCCATTTTGAATACGAGAGCCGCAGAAGGACATTTGGGCTCATCCTTCGCCTCGGCTCCTGCTAACAGCTGCACAGCCGCGCTGCATATGGCTCCCCCCTTCCCCCCTCCCCTTCCCCTTCTCTCCTTCGTTCCTCTGCTCCCATATGCAGCCAGGAGCGAAGGAGAGAAGGGGAAGGGGAGGGGGGGAGGGGGAGCATGCTGCCGGATCACACATCGTAATGGATATAACACGTATTTTGGACTAAATTGTTTTACTGGATTTTATTCGCTGGATCCTTATGGACAGATTGAGACCAAGTTTATGATGAAATACAGAGTTTGACCTGTGCAAAGCCTTCAAAGGTAAGCTAAGTAAGCTAAGTTTTGTGCTTTTCTGTATAAAAGCCCCATGTGCTCGGGGAGTGATTGTTTTGCAGGGAAATGAATTGCATAGTCAAAAAGAGGAGACTGTAAGGTTTCATTTGATGTGTAGATTGTCATGAATCATGATCGGGATTGTGTGTTTTCATGCGAAAAGAAAAAAAAAAAAGTGAACGGGGGACCGCGGTTTATGTATACAGCGGTGCGCGGTTCGTGCGCGGGCACGCGCGATGTCGGCGCTACGTCGCGTCCGGGTGACCCTCGAGGTCTGCCATAGCCAAAAGAGGAAGTGGAATAGCTAGTAACCACCTATGCGCCACGAATCCTACACACTGTCCCTTTAAACCACCAACTCCATCTGACCCTCTCCGCTGACCATCTGACCCTCTCCTCTGACCCTCTCCTCTCCTCCTCTGGCCCCTCCCCCTCTCTTACATAAACACCTTTTGGGGCTGCAGTCTTTGTCACTAATTTTATCTTGAAAACAAAACACAAAACAACTGCTTCTGTTTTTCTACCAGTAAAACCAGGTACAACAATATGTTTACATGTCCCAGGCCTTCACTTTTAAAAGGTATTTTTACTACTACTAGTACTACTACTACTACTGCTGCTACTGCTAAAACTGTAAACTTTTTAACTTTGTCCTCTGCATTTGACCCATCCTTCAATGTCTCTGGGTTAAACTTTTTAAACTCTTGGTCAGGACGTCCTTAGCTGGGGGATTTGACCTGTGGTGCATGTTTTGGTTTGACGAAGAACCCCATCCAGACACAGGAAGAACATGCAAACAACCAACAGACAGACCTGGGAGTTGAACCAGGGACCTTCTTGCTATGAGGTGAGAGCGCTAAAATCAGCCACCATGCCACCTGCTAATACTACTACAATACTACTACAATGTGACTTTTCTACCAATAGTACCACTGAGCGATACCCAGTGCAGTATCTGGACACTACTGGTACTTATGGTGGTAGTATCAGACCCCCCAGGATTTCGCGGGCATTTTTTGTGATTGTTTCGGGCTAAAATGCCTGAATTTGCGGGAGCTTTTCCAAAAAGTTGCGATGAAAGTTGCGGTGCTTTTAAGGTTTTTGTTGCGGGAGGAAGTGAAAGTTGCGATAAATAGTTGCAATTTTCACTTTTTGTAATTCAAATTGAATAATATTTTGAATACTGAGTTATTACTGACAAAGAATAATACAAAGACACAGAGATCACAGATATGGTCCTAAAACAACCTTACCAACATCGAAAATAAATTACTACTAGGAGGGGAACTGTTTCGGTCTTTTGCTGTTATTTTTGTGGGCAAATGGCGCCGCAGACATGTTTCTTTGCCATTAGAAGCCGTGTCCCAGTTCCCAGAGCGGCTCGGAGCGTGGCCCGAAGGGCATGTGCGTCACACATTTCGACAGAACACCGGCGCGACGACTGCTGTCCCACTTCTTTGTTGTCCCATGCGCAGTTAACACGCGGTCCGAAGACCGCAGTCGTTAAGCGGTCCGCGGACTGCAGTCGGGGCTGAGCAAGTGTGCACCTCCTTGACTGCAGTCTGAACCCCCTTCGGGCCGCGCTCCGAGCTGTGCGCTCTGGGAACTGGGACACGGCCGCAGTTTTGTTTTGTCACACGGAAGTAAAGCAGAAGGAAGTTGGTCGGCGTTCAATACGTCGCTGATTATTGGTCAAAATTAGTAAAAATTGCGGAAAAGTTGCGGTGATTGGTCAAAATTGCAACACCGCCCTGAATTCACGGGGATTGGCTGAAGTTGCGTTGAAGTTGTAAATCGTAACATCGCGAATTCCTGGAGGGTCTGTAGTATGCACTGGTATAGTTACCAGCCAAAGTACCGGTAAGTACCACCGTAAGTACAACTCTAAGGATTCCCAGTCGACGTTCTGCTGATACTGACGTGTTTTGTAATCCAACGTAACTCGTAGGAGTAACTCCACTTCGTCGTCGGTCCGAACGAGAGAGTTGGGTTTGTGCGTGTGTTCGCCATCATTATTATCATCTTGTGTTTGTTTGTTTGTTTGTTTGCAGAAGAGAAAGGACTTTATGTGCATGCGCTCTTTGTAGTGTTGCATTTCCGGTGGCTCTGGCTGTTTCCGGTTTACAGCGCCACATATCGGTGTGGAGTATGTATTACATCATTTTCACTCAGCGCTCTGTTTTCTTCTGGACATGAATATTTACTGATCCGACACGTGTGTGGACGCACATTTTTTTCAACCCGCATAAAGAATTGCGTGAGAAATGCCGTGTGAGCGTGTGAACGGGTCGAATTGTCTCTCTCAATGTGTGAGACTTGAGAGCCCTGCTGTAAATGTTTGTCTAAAGAGCAAACTTAAACTACAAAGCAACTAATGAGAGTTCTATAAATGAAGTTATTACCTGATGGTTCTCAGTTTGTTTCATCATCACCGCAGTGTGCGCTTAGCAGCTGAAACTACACTCCACAGTCTGCCCAACAACAGAACAATCTATTTTCTGATTTTTTTCCGGGGAGCGGGACGGGGAGGAGGGGGAGAGTTTTTTTTCGCTGAAAACGCGCGGTGCCTGCATAAACTGAGCCACACAGACCGATTTTCTGGGCACAAAAAAAAAAAACACGTGGAATTGCGTGTGTCACACTCTCAAAGGGTGAGACTTGAGAGCCATTGTCATAGTTTGCTTTATTGTCGAAAACAATCATGTACATGTACATAGAGTGAATTCGAAATTTCGTTTCCCCACTAACCAGGCAGGACAGTGATAGAGTGGGTAGGGGAGGGGCCGCTGCACATGTGCGCGCCGCCGACTGGGAGATGCAGAGTAGAAAAGATGCAATACACTCAGTGACAATTTTACATGTAATGACAGAAAAACATTTGGAGATGTAACATACGGTGATCTTTTTCTTTGTGGGGGGGTCAGATTGGAAATCAATGAAATTGATTGAACCGAGAGCAGAGATCAGACCTTTCTAAAAGACAAGCCCAAGGCTCCTGAATGTGATGTTTAAATACATTTCACACTATTTTAAAACGTATTTGACAGTTTGCTAATGTGTGTATTGTGTCTCCATGGTAACACCATACACATACATGTAGAACCCCCAGTGTGGTGTCAAAGTATCAATAGTAAGATGTCTACACTCTGGAAAGTACTAGAAGCTCCTGTAAAAGTATGTGCACTCAGATTCAGATTTAGGTCAGGATCATTTTTAGTCTGAGTGTGATGAGTGTGGCCCACATGAGTTTACGTAACCGCCCACGGCCCAGATCTCACACAGCAGCAGGTCTACAGGACATTTCAGACTTGAGGTAGGGGTGTGTCTGGGCTCTCATCATTTCTGAAATGAGCTTCAGTGTGCAGATAATCGACCTCAGTGTAATAGGCTAAATGACACGAAATGACGAGCAGGTAAAATAGAGCTGCATCTGAGAGACCAGCACCAAGAGAGGGGGAGAAGAGAAGGAGGGAAGAGAGAAACCAGAACAGAGAGAGAGGGGGAAAGACAGATAGAAGATGGGAGGAAAAGAAAGAGGGAGGGAAATAGAACAGGATGGTGAAAACACAAAACACAAATGGGCACAGACACATTTGAGTCTTGTTGGATTAAACTTGTGTTACTCTTTGAAACACGTCACACCAGATTCTGATGAGCCTGAATCTGACTCTGATTCTGATTCTGATTCTGAGTGTGATGCTGAGTGTGATGCTCTCATGTGTTAATACTGGATCCTTCCTCCTTCTTAGACTATTACTGAAAAATATTTGACAGTAATGAATGACTACAACATTCTTTAATCATTTCAGTGTGTGTATATGAGAACAGGTTTCTTATATTGTGCTGTTTGTCCTAATACTGCTACTGCTCAACACTGTGGAAGTCCTGCAGCGCCCTCTTGTGGCCACTTACAGTAACTACAAAAACACAAAACCAGCCTTGTAATGTCATTTGAAGGACCAAACATGAAATAATCCATAACGTCTGGTATTTAAAAAAACTAAATCAGATCTAAAGGAGCTGCAACAAATACAAATGTTCAAATCATTTCATATTGTCACTTTAGAATTACCCACAGTACTGTTACTTCAATAAAAATATGACTCAAGCAGGAGTAAAAGTAAACTGCTAGAAAAGTACTCTGTAACGTAAAATTTCTTTCAAAAAAAAAAAAAATCAAGTAAGTGTATCTGGAAACTACTCACCTGTGTAAGGGTCACACCTGCCCTGGGGCAGGAGCATGGCCCCAGTCTGTGCTCAGCCTCTCCCCCCGCTCACACACAAACCACGTTCACCCCACTGTGGAGATCTGGAGCTGGTGCCACTGCTCCTGCAGGGGACACATCTCTTCAAAGAGACAATAAAGTCGACCTTAACCAGACCCCCCAGGATTTCGCGGGCATTTTTTGTGATTGTTGCTAAAATGCCTGAATTTGCGGGAGCTTTTCCAAAAAGTTGCGATGAAAGTTGCGGTGCTTTTAAAGGTCCCATGGCATGAAATTTTCACTTTCTGAGGTTTTTGAACATTAATGTGAGCTCCCCTACCCTGTTTACCCCCCCCATGGTTAAAAGTTGTGAAATGTCTAAACTGAGCATTTGCGATCCTTTTCTGCGTTAGAAAAAATCAGAGCTCAAACGGGCGATTTTGAACAAGGAAACTTATTGACGTCAGCTCAAAAAAAGAAATGCAAATGCAGTTCCACCCCCGTCTGTCTGTACTCAGCGTCTCTGTAAATCACGCCCAGAGAGTTTGGACTGCGGAGGAGCTACGCAATGCGAAATACGTTTTTTTTATTTGCCTGGAGGCACGTCCGAGTGTTTCTAGGCTCGGAAGTCCTTTATCTGAGCCTCTGGACCTTTGAACAGCAGTGGTTTAATTTTATTTTCTGTGGAAATGTGTTTATTTTTCAATGGAACGCTTATCATCTCTTCTCTGTGCAAAAACACGGAAATGGATCAGAGCGCACAGCTGAGAGCTAGAGCGGAGAGTTTGGCCACGCCCCCACCCTCTACTATAGGCCATCTCTGTCCTCCTCATTTGCATTCGAGCAACAACGCCCATAATGGAGTGTTCAGAGAGAGAAAAAATACTCTTTCTATTCTTATCTCTGTTTCTCATGCACTGAGTGTTGATTTTGAAGAAGGATTCATTTACAGTATTAGGGAACCATTAAGGAGCCATATAAAAGCATCAAGAAGTACCATGTCATGGGACCTTTAAGGTTTTTGTTGCGATTTTGTTGCGGGTGAAGTGAAAGTTGCGATAAATAGTTGCGATTTTCTTGCCTGGAAGAATCCATGACTCATCGCTGTACCAGCGGTGAGTCTGGTAACGCTTGGTCCCAAAATGCGCTGCAGTTGCGCGTAGACAGACAGCTTAGTGAACCAATCAGAGATTGTGCCATCTTGATTCAAAACTGAGGAGGAACTTCCGCTGCCTAAGAGTGACTTTGCGGGCAAAGGCGGGTGCACTGACGTCACCATCTTTGAACCTGGCTGGCCAGGTAAGCGATTTTCCCTTTTTGTAATTAAAATTGAGTAATATTTTGAATACTGAGTTATTACTGACAAAGAATAATACAAAGACACAGAGATCACAGATATGGTCCTAAAACAACCTTACCAACATCGAAAATAAATTACTACTAGGATTTCAAAAATGCAACTTTTATTTTCTAAATCCATAGAAACTCACAGCAGATTTTAAAGGTCCCATGGCATGAAATTTTCACTTTCTGAGGTTTTTGAACGTTAATGTGAGCTCCCCTACCCTGTTTAGCCCCCCCCCCCCCATGGCTAAAAGTTGCGAAATGTCTAAACTGAGCATTTGCGATCCTTTTCTGCGTTACACAAAACCAGTGTTGAAACGGGCGAGTTCGGACAAGGCACCTTTTTGACGTCAGATCGGCAAATGCAGCTCCAGCCCCTCCCTCTGTCCCCGCTCAGCGTCCCTGTATATCCCGCCCAGAGAGTTTGGACTGTGAATGCGCTACAATGCGAAATGCGCTTTTTTATTTGCCTGGAGGCACGTCCGAGTGTTTCTAGGCTCGCAAGTCCCTTACCCGACCCTCTGGACCTCTGAAATACCAGTGGTTTAATTTTATTTTCTGTGTAAATATGCTTTTTTTCATTGCAAATTCTCCCATCTGTCTTCCTGTGTTAAACACAGAAGCGAGCAGACAGCGGTGCAGAGCTGCACTTCCAGCAGGGGAAACCCGCCCCCCCCGCTCCTTAGCCAATCTCTCTGTACTTCTCATTTGCACTGAAGCAGCAACACTCAGAATAAAGCATTTTAGACACATATCTAGCCTCATGAAGAGTCATATCTCATGCAGTGAGTGTTGATTTTGAAGAAGGATTCATTTACAGTATTAGGGAACCATTAAGGAGCCATATAAAAGCATCAACAAGTACCATGTCATGGGACCTTTAAGTTCTAAAAAAACATTATAAAGATGTTTCAGCCTCCTTATTAGAAAAAAGAAACGTTAGTACAAGTATTATGTACTGTGTAGTAAGGCAGTCTCCCCTGAAAGCAAAATATAACCTCAGCATGTAGTAAAGAAGTTTCATGTAAACAGAACTGAACTTAAACCAGATTTCAAATAAACAAAAAATATATTCCTGGTGTCAGAACACCACATCACGATACAACACAGGACAACAAGGTAAAACACCGAGGCCTTGTCAAAGTGCTCATGAAAGACCTCCTCAAAGTCTTTCTCCTCAAACGCTTAGTGCAATATTTAACATCTGATGCTTAAGCTTAAGTCAGTCGAGAACTGAACATAAACCAGTCTTCAAATAAACAAAAAATACATTCCTGAGGTCAGTTCAATACGTCGCCGATGATTGGTCAAAATTGGTAAAAAATTGCGGGAAAGTTGCGGTGATTGGTCAAAATTGCAACACCGCCCTGAATTTGCGGGGGTTGGCTGAAGTTGCGTTGAAGTTGCAAATCGCAACATTGCAACTTCCTGGAGGGTCTGATTAACCATAAACTCCTTCACAGAAAGGCAAGGTATATGAAGTGTCTTGCCCAAGGACGATACTAACTGCTCAGATTTTGAACTACCAACTTTGAGCACTCTACTAACTATTAAATAATTACAGCAATTACAGCAAATACTGCCACAATGATGCTGCTACTTCTACCTACTACTACTACTACTAGTACTTGTACTGGTTTTATGACTTTCTCACTATTTTCTGATGTCATTCCATGTTGTCCCCAGTAGAGGGCACCACAGCTTTACTTCTCTTCCCCCTCTCCTCTTTCTCTCCATAAGTACACATCTCTTAATCAAACTGGTTCTATTCTTGTCATGTTTTGTGTGCAGAAATGTTGTGATTACAGACTAGAGCTGGTCCAGACCTGGTTCCATCCTGTGTAGACCTAAAGATTACCTCAGACCTGCAGGGCATCTGGGACAAATGAACGGATAAGTAAATGCTTTAATTAACATTATTATTATAGAGACAGGAACAATACAAACATACCACAGAGGACACACACATCCAAAACAGAGCTATAAAAAGTGCTTTCTGTTGTGTCCTCGGGCAAGACACTTCACCCAGTATGAACCCTCGCCTAGTATGAATGTGGTGTGTGTGAAAAGGACATACAGGCAAAGATTGGCAACCACTCTCTGTCATTTCGCCCCAGGGCAGCTGTGACAACCACCCGTGAGTGAAGAGTGGGTGACAGTGTCATATCAGAGCGCAGGAAATCAACGGAACGACTATGTTCCTCGTCCGGGAACACCTCAGGGTTCTCCCAGAAGAGCTGGACAAAGCCTGGGCCTCACTGCTCAGAACGCTGCCCCCGCAACCTGGCTCCGAATAAAGAGGAAGAACATGAAGAGATGGATGGAGACCAGGAGTTCCAAAAATATGTCTAGTGATGCTTCTCCTGAGACGTTTAAAAATGCGCACAGAGATGAAATCACAATTTGACTGGGTGTGACAAAGAGAGTGAACATGGGTAATTAAATAAAGACAGTAGATCAGATGGTAAAGTGTCCGACAGGCTGGTTGTTCCTGCACCCACATGAGTCCTGTGAGCTATAAAACCATTTACCACTGACTTAAGGAAAAGGAAAAGGAAAAGTAATGTGTTTTTTTTTACAATCTGAGCCTTCTTTCGGCAATAAAACAAGTAGTTTTACTCACCCATAGCACTTTGGTGTCAATTGGAGCAGTTTTGTAGAAGTTATGTTGTAGCCGTTCTGTTCTACTAATGATCCCGTATCCGTTAGCATGAGTGCTCGGGGCATTACTTTGCGGTCTCCAAATAACACAAACTTTAGCACTTTTCAAATCACAGAAGATCGCTGTGTCAGCGTAGACTTTTAGTAGATTCCAAAATGGCCTGAAACCCGATATCGCAACAGAAAAGTAAAGTTCAGAGCGGTGTTAGCTTCTTTTGGACTAGCGGTGTTTACAAAACAGCTGAGTTCACGCATGCGCACTGTCCTCTCTGATGACGTCATCAAATGAAACTATAGCTGCATATCGGGTTTCAGGCCGTTTTGGAATCCACTAAAAGTCTACGCTGACATAGCGATCTTCTGTGATTTGAAAAGTGCTAAAGTTTGTGTTATTTGGAGACCGCAAAGTAATGCCCCGAGCACTCACGCTAACAGATACGGGATCATTAGTAGAACAGAACGGCTCAACATAACTTCTGCGATACTGCTCCAATTGACACCAAAGTGCTATGGGTGAGTAAAACTACTTGTTTTATTGCCAAAAGAAGGCTCAGATTGTAAAAAAAACGTTACTTTTCCTTTAACCAGCTCACTGTTTTCAGGCTGCGTTTAGGTTTAGTCCCAGTTTTGATGACTGACATGAGGGCTAGTCCCCCTCCCCCCCTCTGGTCTGTGAATCCACACAAATCCACAGGAGCCTCATCTCCGGTTCATTAGTGAAACAGTTTGAGTTTCTCTTGGGGGTCACACTCGTTGACCTCTCTGTCACTGTTTGGTCTCAGGCCTGAAGTTTGACGCCTCAAATTTGATGCCAATTCCTCCTTCTTTTCCTCCTCCTCCTCTCTCTTACTCTCCTTCTCTCTCCTCATCCTCCTCTCCTTCTCTCTCCTTATCCTCCCCTCTCCTCGTCTCCTCCTACTCTGTCCTCCTCTTCCTCCTCCTCTCCTCATCCTTCTGCTCTCTCCTCCTCCTCCTCCACCACCTCCTTTCTCCTTCTGCTCGTCCTCCTCTCTCCTCCTCCTCTCTTCCTTCTCTCTACTCCTCCTCCACCTCCTCTTTCCTCCTCAGACCAGAACAGACTCAGTGCATGTGGAATGTGTCTTTGGAGGTCTTTTTTTTTTTTTTTTCAATGTTTAATCACTCAAAAACGTGCATCCTCGCTGTGAGTGGGCTTGCATCTTCACAGACCTGACTCTAACGTGGCCTGGAGTAGGGCCTCATCCTGTTTGTTTCCATGGAAATGTTGTTCCTTTAGCTATAATCTTCAACAGTATGGCATAAAACATGTCTATTTCTATGGAGAATGCTCAGAAGTTACTTTAATCTTCTACGTTCATGGAATCCCGCAGGTGCCCCCTCCAGAAAGTTTCACACTGCAACTTAATGACTTTTAACGTTGATGGCGTTAGCTCGTTTTTCCCTTGAAACCTGATCCAAGCGCGTCTACAGAGCGTGCCTCCTGTCACCTCCGTGTGCGTCTAACCCTCGTGTTTGTGTTTGAATCTGTCTGTGGTGTTAAACTCTGACCCCTGTGAACTCTGACCCCGGGGATGTAGTTTCCGTGGTGACAGATGTGAACATGAGTCGGAAACATGGAGATCAGAGAGAGGGAGACGTATCAGATATTTGACCCGAAGCGAGAGACACAAGATGGAGTCTGTGACAGGAGTCCAGGCATACGGGCGATGGTTCTAATGGTGCCTTTAGACTGACCACTTTAATGTGTCAAATGGCTCTAGCTGAACCACAGACTGTATATAAACATAAAATAAACATTAAAAAATGGACATAGCTAACCCGCTTCCAGCTCCATCGACTCAAATTCACTTTCTCTGTAACTGCTGCTGCCAGGCTCCTCATTTTGGTTTTTATTTCAATATTTTGTCTGTAAATCAAGACATAAAAATGAACAAGTGACCAATCGGGCGCCTTCTTTCCCCGAGGTTGCTCCTGCAGCCTCACTTCTCGTTGGCTCTTTGATTACTATGATACTCAGTGTAAGAATTCCAAATATGGAACTTGGCTTCAAATTTGTTCATATAACTGCAGCCTCGCTGAGCTTCATTTGACTGTAGCTGAACACAAGAGCCGTGTCCCAATTCCCAGAGTGCACGGCTCGGAGCGTGGTTTGAAGGGCATGTGCGTCACACATGTCCCATTTCGTTTTTGTCCCATGCACAGTTAAAGGAAAAGGAAAGTTTTTTTACAATCTGAGCCTTCTTTCCGCAATAAAACATGTGGTTTTACTCACCCATAGCGCTTTGGTGTCAATTGGAGGAGTTTCGTAGAAGTTATGTTGAGCCGTTCTGTTCTACTAATTATCCTGTATCCGTTAGCGTGAGTGCTCGGGGCATTACTTTGTGGTCTCCAAATAACACAAACTTTAGCACTTTTCAAATCACAGAAGATCGCTGTGTCAGCGTAGACTTTTAGTAGATTCCAAAACGGCCTGAAACCCGATATGCAGCTATAGTTTCATTTGATGACGTCATCAGAGAGGACAGTGCGCATGCGTGAACTCAGCTGTTTTGTAAACACCGCTAGTCCGAAAGAAGCTAACACCGCTCTGAACTTTACTTTTCTGTTGCGATATCGGGTTTTGGCCGTTTTGGAATCCACTAAAAGTCTACGCTGACACAGCGATCTTCTGTGATTTGAAAAGTGCTAAAGTTTGTGTTATTTGGAGACCGCAAAGTAATGCCCCGAGCACTCATGCTAACGGATACGGGATCATTAGTAGAACAGAACGGCTCAACATAACTTCTACAAAACTGCTCCAATTGACACCAAAGTGCTATGGGTGAGTAAAACTACTTGTTTTATTGCCGAAAGAAGGCTCAGATTGCAAAAAACGTTACTTTTCCTTTAACACGCGAGCTGAAGGCCGCAGTCGTTGCCATGGAAATCGGGGCGTGGACCAAGCATGTGAAAAAGCACGCTTCGCGCACTCATATATCCCAACATGCACTGTGCGCTACTTCTTCGCCGATGCCCATGTGGTCCGTGGACTGCACTCAGGGCTGAGCAAGTGTGCACCGCCTTGACTGCGGTTTGAGCCCCCTTCAAACCACGCTCCGAACCGTGCACTCTGGGAATTGGGACATGGCTTATGTCCCACTCACTCAGTCCACTTGTTTGTACAGTCTGTGCGAGTCGAGGCTGTCCGAACTCTCTGGTTTGTACTTTCAGTCTGACGTACTTTAGTTCTGAGGCTTCATGACTTCATAAGACCATAAAACAAGACCGTCTGCCATCTTTGTTTGGATCTTCTGCTACATCATCTCCACCTCACATCTGGGGGAGGCTCCTCACTGGTCGATGTGGCGTAATTTTGTTGAATGTTCAGTTATTTAAACTCTGGTATTTTTGGCCTGCAGGCTCTGTGTGAGCATCAAGCGACAAAAACCCTGTTCATTATCCATGCACCAATCCATCTTTTCAGTTTCGATATCAATACTACGGCTCCAAGTATCTATCTAAGATATCCGATACTGGAGCTGTCACCATAACAAATTTTGAAGCATGACAGAGAAATAGTGAGATAAAAAATAATACTGAAACTATTTAATAACTCTGGCACAATCAGCCTGAAGCAGGATAATCAAACAGGATCATCTTTAAAGAGAGTATCATTAAAATGTCAGAATGATGCAGTACTTAGCATAGATCATTACTTTTTAAGTAAATAACCTTCTACAGCTCAATTATTATTACAATAAAATACCACAATCATTAATGGTCAATGGTCACATTTTTATACAGCGCTTTTCCACCTTCAAGGCTCAAAGCTCTTTACAACAACAAAACTCTCCCCCATTCACACACACTCATACACCAGTGTACACACACACTGGGGGTGAGGTGGGTTAAGTGTCTTGCCCAAGGACACGATGACAGCATTCATCTGTGGGAGCTGGAATCATACTGGATCTGACCGCGCAACCAATGATGTTTTATGTTAAGAACAGGATTCAAACCGCTTCAGATAAGTGGACAACACTTAACCAACTGATATGATATTATATATATTATATATATTGATCCAGCTTTCATATTACGATCTATCTGATATTAACCAATACAGTGTAAGTTTTTTTTATTACAGGTTTGGTCCAGTTGTGTTTCAGTTGTAACTACAGAACATTAAAGCTGAAACATTATGAGACGTCCTGGGCCTACATCAGTCTGAGCAAACACACTGTGAGCATCACTACCTCCTGTCCACATATGGACAGTTTCCTGAGTCATGTTAAAATGAGTACATATTTAAAAGATCCCATGACATGGTACTTGTTGATGCTTTTATATGGCTCCTTAATGGTTCCCTAATACTGTAAATGAATCCTTCTTCAAAATCAACACTCAGTGCATGAGAAACAGAGATAAGATGAGAAAGAGTCATTTTTCTCTCTCTGAACACTCCATTATGGGCGTTGTTGCTTGAATGCAAATGAGAGGAAAAGAGATGGCCTATAGTAGGGGGTGGGAGCGTGGCCAAACTCTCCGCTCTCTGCTCTCAGCTCTCAGCTCTCAGCTGTCCGCTCTGACCCATTTCCGCGTTTTTGCGTGGAGAAGAGATGAGAAGCGTTCCATCCAAACAGGGTAGGGGAGCTCACATTAACGTTCAAAAACCTCAGAAAGTGAAAATTTCATGCCATGGGACCTTTAAAGATAAGGCAGTGGACAGCGAGTTACAAGTGGATGTTAAAAGTACACAAATAAAATAAATACTTACTTCTGTATTCAGAAAGAGAGCTGTTTAGATCTCACTAATAAAAGGGATTTAAACAAAAAAAGCTATTAAAACATACAATATCTACAGGACATATCTATAATTATTTATTCATTTATTTATTTCAGGACAGTGCATATTCATAAACATTTCTGTCAATATGCCAGAATTAGCCAGGAGGCTATTTTTCATCTGTAGTCCTGTGACAGATGTAATTGTCATTCTAAAAACAGGGAACAATGGTTTCAGGGTTACATAATAATTTAACAATATTATTTTGTGCTTGTGATTTGATTTGGTTTAAGTGTATTTTCCTCATGTGTAGATGTTTTTTATGTCGCCCTGTGTATCGTACGTGTTTGTGTGATTGGGATGTCTCCTGGTTGTCTCCTGGCTTTGTGTATTTGATTATGTTGAATAAAAATTTCATTATATTGAATAATAAAAATAAATATTAATACTAAACCAATGCCACAAACTCAAGTATTTTACACATAAAAAAATGGGTAGTCTTGACAGCATTAAATGTAATTTTAATAAGCTGTGTATTTAATTTTATTTAATTTTACAATTTTAATAAAAGTGTTATTCCAGATTTCCAAAATTTCCTGGATTGGTGCCGATATTCAATAGTAGTATCAGTATTGGTGCATCCGTAGTATTCATATTCTCTCTTTCTTACACACCGGGTTCTCCCACATTCCTCGCAGCGTTGCCCTGGTCACATGACTGCGGCGGCGGCGGCGGCGGCGGACATCTTGAATTCCAGATTAATTCCACATAACTTTCACTTCCTGTCATTCTCCACTCTGGAGCCAGACCACTTCCTGTTGTCCTCAAACTACTTCCTGTTCGACGCCGCTCCAGAGGTCGACCTGTTGCCATGGCGCCGCCGCACACTTCAAAACCAAATAAAGGAAGAGAAATAATGATAAACAAGAGATTATATAAGACTGTGTCCCTCCTCTGGACAACTGTCCCTCCTCTGGACCGCTCCCCCTCCTCTGGACCGCTGTCCCTCCTCTGGACCACTGTCCCTCCTCTGGGCCACTGTCCCTCCTCTGGACAACTGTCCCTCCTCTGGACCGCCGTCCCTCCTCTGGACCACTGTCCCTCCTCTGGACCGCTCCCCCTCCTCTGGACCACTGTCCCTCCTCTGGAAAACTCTTCCTCCTCTGGACCACTGTCCCTCGTCTGGACCACTGTCCCTCCTCTGGACCACTCTTCCTCCTCTAGACCACTCTTCCTCCTCTGGACCACTGTCCCTCCTCTGGGCCACTGTCCCTCCTCTGGACCACTGTACCTCCTCTGGAAAACTCTTCCTCCTCTAGACCACTGTCCCTCCTCTGGACCACTGTCCCTCCTCTGGACCACTCTTCCTCCTCTGGACCACTGTCCCTCCTCTGGACCACTGTCCCTCCTCTGGACCACTGTCCCTCCTCTGGACCACTGTCCCTCCTCTGGACCACTGTCCCTCCTCTGGACCAATGTCCCTCCTCTGGACCACTGTACCTCGTCTGGACCACTGTCCCTTTGGACCACTCTTCCTCCTCTGGACCACTGTCCCTCATCTGGAAAACTCTTCCTCCTCTAGACCACTGTCCCTCCTCTGGACCACTGTCCCTCCTCTGGACCAATGTCCCTCCTCTGGACCACTGACCCTCCTCTGGACCACTGTCCCTCCTCTAGACCGCTCCCCCTCCTCTGGACCCCTGTTCCTCCTCTGGACCGCTGTCTCTCCTCTAGACAACTGTCCCTCCTCTGGACCGCTCCCCCTCCTCTGGACCACTGTCCCTCCTCTGGATCACTGTCCTTTCTCTGGACCACTGTCCCTCCTCTGCACCACTTTTACTCCTCTGGACCACTGTCCCTCCTCTGGACCGCTGTCCCTCCTCTGGACCGCTGTCCCTCCTCTGGACCGCTGTCCCTCCTCTGGACCGCTCCCCCTCCTCTGGACCACTGTCCCTCCTCTGGAACACTGTCCCTCCTCTGGACCACTCTTCCTCCTCTGGACCACTCTTCCTCCTCTGGACCACTGTCCCTTTGGACCACTGTCCCTCCTCTGGACCACTGTCCCTCCTCTGGACCACTGTCCCTCCTCTGGACCACTGTCCCTCCTCTGGACCACTGTCCCTCCTCTGGACCACTGTCCCTCCTCTGGACCGCTCCCCCTCCTCTGGACCACTGTCCCTCCTCTGGACCACTGTCCCTCCTCTGGACCACTGTCCCTCCTCTGGACCGCTCCCCCTCCTCTGGACCACTGTCCCTCCTCTGGACCACTGTCCTTTCTCTGGACCACTGTCCCTCCTCTGCACCACTCTTCCTCCTCTGGACCACTGTCCCTCCTCTGGACCGCTCCCCCTCCTCTGGACCACTGTCCCTCTTCTGGGCCACTGTCCCTCCTCTGGGCCACTGTCCCTCCTCTGGGCCACTGTACCTCCTCTGGACAACTGTCCCTCCTCTGGACCACTGTACCTCCTCTGGACCACTGTCCCTCCTCTGGACCACTGTCCTTTCTCTGGACCACTGTCCTTTCTCTGGACCACTGTCCTTTCTCTGGACCACTCTTCCTCCTCTAGACCACTGTCCATCCTCTGTACCACTGTCCCTCCTCTGGGCCACTGTCCCTCCTCTGGACCACTGTCCTTTCTCTGGACCACTGTACCTCCTCTGGACCACTGTCCTTTCTCTGGACCACTCTTCCTCCTCTAGACCACTCTTCCTCCTCTGGACCACTCTTCCTCCTCTGGACCACTCTTCCTCCTCTGGGTTACTGTCCTTCCTCTGGACCACTGTCCCTCCTCTGGACCACTGTCCCTCCTCTGGACCACTGTCCCTCCTCTGGACCACTGTCCCTCCTCTGGACCACTGTCCTTTCTCTGGACCACTGTCCCTCCTCTGGACCACTGTCCTTTCTCTGGACCACTGTCCCTCCTCTGGACCACTGTCCCTCTTCTGGGCCACTGTCCCTCCTCTGGACCACTGTCCCTCCTCTGGACCACTGTCCTTTCTCTGGACCACTGTCCCTCCTCTGGACCACTGTCCTTTCTCTGGACCACTGTCCCTCCTCTGGACCACTGTCCCTCCTCTGGACCACTGTCCCTCCTCTGCACCACTCTTCTGGGCCACTGTCTTTTCGCTGGACCACTGTCCCTCCTCTGGACCACTCTTCCTCCTCTGGACCACTGTCCCTCCTCTGGGCCACTGTCCCTCCTCTGCACCACTCTTCTGGGCCACTGTCTTTTCGCTGGACCATTGTACCTCCTCTGGACCCTCCCTCCTCTGTACCATATACTCCCCCCTGTACCACATTCACTGTCTTCCTCTGTACCACATATTCACTGTCACTACTCTGTACCCTTCCTGTCCCTCCTCTGCACCACTGCCCCTTCTCTTCTCTGTATATTCACTCAGGAGGTTGTGGGTTCGACTCCTGCTCTCTCTGTCGTTTTGTTTAGTCTGAGGTGTGTTGCCAGGCTGGGGTTGTGTGAGGTTGGATTAAAGCTTCCTCAGGTAAATACAGCCTACTTTCCATTTTTTGGCAACATTTCAGTGCACTCCAAGTTGCCAAATACATGATTATCTGGCAACGCACAAGCATTTATGAAACACAATTTAGAGTGGCATAAAAATGATGTTTCTGTCATCGAGCGTGTAGGGTCGTTTTCACACCAGAAAAGTCCGATAGTTCACTTGCTTTGGTCCGGACCAAATTTTATTTAATTTTTTTTTTATTTATTTTGGTGCGGTTCGCTTTCACACTGCAGTTTTTTCCCAAGTGAATCAACATCTATAAACAAAACCACGTGTGCTGAGGTCGCTCAGACACTGGACAGAAATGAGCCGTGTCCAAACACAGAAGGAGGAGAATCATGGTGTTATGTGCTGTTTTCAATCTAGCCTTAGCGATATGGTTTGCTCAGTTTTTACAGTTTGCACAAATGTTTGAGCAGCATCGAGGTTTACACTATTTTACAATCAATTTACAAACGTCGAAGACACAGGACAAGACGACTACGGAGAACAGCGCTCATGTGCGCATCAAAGTTCTGACTCTTGCTCTTCACGCAAAACATAACTAAGCCTCGTAAGTTTCATTTCGTTTCGTCAGCCTCGGTTTCCTATAATGCTCAACATACAACGGGAGCTCGTTAAAGGAAAAGTAACGTTTTTTTTACAATCTGAGCCTTATTTCTGTAATGAAACAAGTTGTTTTACTCACCCATAGCACTTTGGTGTCATTTTGAGCAGTTTCATAGAAGTTATGTTGTAGCGTATCTTAACTTAACTTGAGTGCTCGGGGCATTACTTTGCGGTCTCCAAATAACACAAACTTTAGCACTTTTCAAATCATAGAAGCCCGATGTCTTATCCTACGATTTTGTGTGGTCAAAAGTGGCCTGTAATCCGAGATTTATCCATAGTTTCGAGTAGATGAGGAGGCCAGTGCGCATGTGCGGACTGTGCTCTCAGCTCCCGGGACCCAAACATGAAACGCAAAGCTGTAAACTATGGATAAATCTCGGATTACAGGCCACTTTTGCTTCAAACTAAATCGTAGACTAAGACATTGAGCTTCTATGATTTGAAAAGTGCTAAAGTTTGTGTTATTTGGAGCCTGCACGGGGCATATTACATGCTGGGGGAATATATTATATGCCCCGAGCTATGGCTAGAAGTTGCGCTAGGCTAACCGCTAATCTAAAACATCTCTGGAAGTGCTCCATATGACACCAAAGTGCTATGGGTGAGTAAAACAACTTGTTTTGTTACCGAAATAAGGCTCAAATTGTAAAAAAAAACATTACTTTTCCTTTAAGTACAAAAAAACAACTTGTGTCGGATGGAGTCCGGTCTGCATTCTCACCTCAAACGAACCGCACCAGGATTTGAATGGAACCGTGCCGAGACTGAGCTTTTTAGGTGGTCTCGGTTCGCTTGTTTGCTCCGGATCGAGATTTTTGGTTTTTATTCACACCAGCCCAAAAGGTCAGAATCAAAGGAGCAAACGAACTCTGGTTCGTTTTAAACGAACCAAACAAGGCAGGTGAGAAAACGACCTAGAAGTAGCTGGCTGTTGCTTTGTACATGTTTTACAACGACAAATTGCATTTATAATTAGAATTTTATTTCAGTGCTTCTCTCATCCTTTATATAGGTCAGGATACTCCCAAAGATTTCAATAGCAATGAGAACACACATCAGGAATCTAACACAGTAACACAGGGAGCACATGCACACTTCGCTCTGAGATTCCTGGAAAAAAAAATCCTGACGAGTTAAAACACAGAAATAATAAATGCAATTATCAAAAATGCCTCTGAGCAATGAAATTTATTTAACTAACAATCTCAGAATGTCACGTAACTCTCAAATGATTGCGGGGTCCGGGAGGACAACAGAAAGCTATGATGTTGTGTTACTATGTTCATTAGCGTCTTGCCCAAGGACACAATGTCAGTAAACATTTTGGGTGGTTTGAACATCCGTCAACCATGGAGTTAATGGTTCTAATTTACTGAACTGAAATACTGAATTGTACTGAGTCTGGTGAAGTTGGATTTTAAAGGTGTATTGTGTAACTTTTCTGGGGAATTACCACCTGCTTGTCTCCGTGGAGATGTTACTGCTTTACTTTGTATGCTTCACAGTATGTCATTAAACTGTACTAGTATATTCTGCATTTTTTTCAATTATAGAGGTTTGTTTTGAAAGGAAGACGAAAGCTTAAAGACGAACAATGACTAGCATTACTCCTGAGCAAAACTAACATTATGGAAATGAATAAAACATAAATAACTTTTCTAATTCAGTCTAATTCTAGAATTAAAATTAAAAAATTGATTTCATGATGGAGCTATTTGCAGCTATAGTTTCATTTGATGACGTCATCAGAGAGGACAGTGCGCATGCGTGAACTCAGCTGTTTTGTAAACACCGCTAGTCCGAAAGAAGCTAACACCGCTCTGAACTTTACTTTTCTGTTGCGATATCGGGTTTCAGGCCGTTTTGGAATCTACTAAAAGTCTACACTGACACAGCGATCTTCTGTGATTTGAAAAGTGCTAAAGTTTGTGTTATTTGGAGAGCGCAAAGTAATGCCCCGAGCACTCACGCTAACGGATACGGGATCATTAGTAGAACAGAACGGCTACAACATAACTTCTACGAAACTCCTCCAAATGACACCAAAGTGCTATGGGTGAGTAAAACTAATTGTTTTATTGCCGAAAGAAGGCTCAGATTGTAAAAAAAAAACGTTACTTTTCCTTTAAAGCTCACAAGAGTCAGTTTTGTGTCATATAGGTCCTTTAAAATCTTACTCAAAGTTGTATTTCAATTGATTCGTGCATGTTTGAGTAAACTTGAATCCTCCTGCATTAAAGACTTGAGTGTTCTGAAAATGTTGCTTTTCACCCACCCCTATCTCTGTCTACTGCTCTGTACGTATGATTATTCAATTGAATGTAAAGTATGTCTGCGGAACATTCCAGGCAGAGCAATGACATTTCCATAGAAACAAGCAGGTGACCCCCAACCAAAAAGTTACACTGTGCAGCGTTAATATTATTATTATTTTATTTTTTTAAAGCATGTCTTATTGATAATTTATGTAACATCTTCACTTCGGTTTCGTGCTAGTTTTTCATGTTTATTTTCCTCTGATGACATGATGGTGGTGGTCTCTGGTGGATTTCAGATGTTTATCACTTTTATGCCATAAGATCCTGGTATTCGTGTGATGTGTGAAGGTCTGTGTTTGGTTTGGACCGACTTGATGGAGGTGGACTACTGGAGCAGATCTTTTATCACAGAAGGTGCTGAAAAAGTCCCACTGCACCTGTCCGTCAGAAGAGCTTTTATCTGATCAACGTCAGGCCTTTCGCCGTAATCATGATATCGACTTTTCATTCCATATATAAAAGCTGGAACAATATTTATGTACTTTTTCTTTGCAAGAATGGAGAGAGTTTTGCCCTGTCTATGGAATATCATAATATGATTTGAGCTAGAATAAAGAGAGTAGAATAATTATCAGTTCTTTCAGCCTTTTATTTATTTCAGCTCAGGCCTCTTAATGTGTATACATGTGCTCGAGTATCCCAGGTATGATCGGGTTTTTTGAGTATCCTGGTTTTATGAATGTCCATGTAGACGCAGTATCCTGATATGATTATCCTGGACATGCCAGTATCCATGATTTCTCAAAAATGGTGCTGTACTGAGCATGTGCGACCTCAAGTAACAAACATGGTAGGAGAAGTTACTTTCCCAAAACAACTCAAACTCCTACTAGAACTATTTAAGTAATACTATTTTGTACTTATAAAGGCTCTTCTGTGGTGGTTTGTGTTGCTTTTGAACCAAAACTCACTCTGACACTGTTGTGTTTTTCAGTGGTTAAAAACAACTTTTACTGAAGCTGACAGAGCTCCATAGTCTCATTTTTTAGTTGAATGTATGTCTTCTTTTTTGTTGTTAAAAACCTGTTAAAAAGCCTTAAGTTAGCAATGTTTCCAGGGGTGTAGTGGGCGTTGTACGCGGGGGTACGCCGTCCACCCACTTCTCCCGACGTCACGTTCAACTTTTACTTCGGTTTAGCCCTGCACTAAAATGACAACTTAGCAGAAAAATCATTGATTTTTATTTTCGGAAAGACGCCACCAGTATTCAGACACCCAATTCAGAGACTTTGTGTGAGCAACCAGTCAGCGCCAACACCGAAGTTCTCACTTCGTCAACTAATGCTAGCCATGGTTATGCTAGTGCGGAGGTGGCGGGGAGCTCCAGTAGCTCACCGCTCGCGATTTGGACTGAAGACATGTGGAAGAGAAAGAAGGAGGCCTATCCCTGTATCGACGATAAGGACGGGATAAGACCAGCCCCCGAAACCCGCAGCGAACCTCCTGACCCAGTGTGGCGATTTCTTTGACAGTCAATGAAAACATCAAATGTAAGTTACTCTGGTGTTTTTTTTTTTGTTTTGCTTTCGAAGCAGCGCTGTCTGCGGGTTATTGAAATGTTTGTTGATCATTGAAGTTCTAATACGAGTTATGCTTAATAACGTTGGCCTTACAAGCACAATATGACGACCCATCATTTTGGAGTAGTAAAACATTAAATGTAACGTTAGTTCAACTGGTGATTTGTAAGGCGAATGTTTGAGTTATCTGAAGATTTAGTTCACACAAAACGCCGTCTGCTCAAATGTGTTGTAGCCTATGATTGATGTTCTGTATGTGCTTATGAATGGCGTTAATATTAATAGCATAATTCCGCATCATTTTTGAGTAAAAAAAAACATCAAATATTACTGCTTTTTACTGGGTCGGCGGCTTTATGTTTGTACTGAAAGTCAGTTGTTTTTAATAAACAAACAGTCTATAGCCTATGACACCTGTGTGTATTTCAGCAAGTTGAGTATATGGCTTTTTGTATATATATTTTTTTTTTTTGGGGGGGGGGGGGGGGGGGGTAATCGTGTACACCCACTTAAAAAATCCCCACTACACCACTGAATGTTTCTACATGTTTAGCTTCTTGCCATATTTGTACCATAGTTACCATAGCAACCACTCTAAATACCACACTAAATATCCAGGATACTCTGATGGCGTGACAGGCCTAATCAACATACAGTAACTGCTCTGCCCTCAACCCGAAGTTCAGAGGATCGATTCCTACTCAGACCAAGTTCTATCGTTGTGTTCTTAGGCAAGACACTTCTCTCACCTTGGCTTCTATGAATGTGTGTGTATGTGGTAGGAGGTGACGAGGCAAATTGGCATTATATAATTACAAGTTGCCAGCTCCCACAGATGAATGCTGTCATTACGTCCTTGGGCAAGACACTTAAGGGAAAAGTAACGTTTTTTTTTTTACAATTTGAGGCTTATTTCGGTAATAAAACAAGTTGTTTTACTCACCCATAGCACTTTGGTGTCATATGGAGCACTTCCAGAGATGTATTAGATTTGCGGTTAGCCTAGCACGACTTCTAGCCATAGCTCGGGGCATATAATATATTCCCCAAGCATGTAATATGCTCCAAATAACACAAACTTTAGCACTTTTCAAATCATAGAAGCCCGATGTCTTAGTCTACGATTTTGTTTGAGTCAAAAGTGGCCTGTAATCCGAGATTTATCCATAGTTTACAGCTTTGCGTTTCATGTTTGGGTCCCGGGAGCTGAGAGCACAGTCCGCACATGCGCACTGGCCTCCTCATCTACTCGAAACTATGGCTAAATCTCGGATTACAGGCCACTTTTGACCACACGAAATCGTAGACTAAGACATCGAGCTTCTATGATTTGAAAAGTGCTAAAGTTTGTGTTATTTGGAGACCACAAAGTAATGCCCCGAGCACTCAAGTTAACGGATACACTACAACATAACTTCTACGAAACTGCTCAAAATGACACCAAAGTGCTATGGGTGAGTAAAACTACTTGTTTTATAGCGTGAAAAGTCCCTCAGTCGTCCAGGTAGAATCCATGATAAAAGAAGTTCAATTTGTCAACTGGACAAAGTTTGTTTGGTTGAAAACGTTCCGCCGCTCATCCGAGAGGCTTCGTCAGCTCTGAGCTGATCATACTTGTTTTATTGCCGAAAGAAGGCTCAGATTGTAAAAAAACGTTACTTTTCCTTTAACCCCACCTTGCCCCGAGTGTCGGCGCACACTGGTAGAGAGCCCCCATGTCAGGAGAGTTACATCGAGGCCGGTTGCATCAAGCGACGTGGGCCATCCTCCCGTGGACCCATCAAATGCAGGAGGATCCATGGGGGCTGGTGCGTTGAGATCTGGGTGGCAGATCTGCTTAGAATGTTCCCCCGCAACCCCAATACTGAATAAAGAGGAAGAAAATGATGATGATGCCCATTACAATTTTCTATCTTCATTATCTTTTTATTCATTTACAGGTGTTTTTAATGCTATTGCTGTTCACTCTCATTATGAGCAAGGTTGCCTCTCCACAGACCTGACCTGTAACTTATCCTGCTGCCATCACCTGCTTGTCTCCATGGAGGTAGATACATTTAATGCCATACATCAAAATAATGTACAGTGGTACCTCACCTTACGAAATTAATTCGTTCCAGAAGTGGTTTCGTAACGTGAATTTTTTGTAAGTTGAGTAGCTATTTCAATGGAAAAAGCCTGATTCGTTCCAAGGCCCCGATCCAAGTTTTTTTTTAATAGTGTAACTTTTTTTATATAGTGTAACATTGTGTTCTGCGTAGAGACTGTAGACCCAGGACTAAACGTGGACTATACCAGGTCTAGACCAAGGTCTAAACCTGGACTAAACCAGGACTAAACCAGGACTAGACCAGGTGGATTAAAGCGCCGCGTGCGGGTCTATTTCCTGGTTTCGAGTCACGGCTGAGGCGAGCAGCGAGGGGGACCGCACGCAGTCTGAGCGCATGAACGAGACCCGTGCTCAAACCGTGCCTCCTCTAGACCTCCTCTAGACCAGGTCTAGACCACCGCGGCTCTTGCATGCGTTCGTTCATGCGCTCAGACTGCGTGCGGTCCTTCTCGCTGCTCGCCTCAGCCGTGACTCGAAACGAAACCAGGAAATAGACCCGCGCGCGGCGCTTTAATCCACCTGGTCTAGTCCTGGTTTAGTCCAGGTTTAGTCCTGGTCTAGTCCTGGTCTAGTCCTGGTTTAGTCCAGGTTTAGTCCTGGTCCAGTCCTGGTTTAGTCCAGGTCTAGACCTGCTGGCAGCCCCGCGCCGGGTCATGCTGCGCTATCACACGTGTCAGAGCGCAGTTTTCTCCCCCCCCCCACACTTCACTATTAATAATTTTGTTGAAAATCTATGAAAGTTTGAGTGTTTAAACGAGAGACAAATGTGAGAAAAGTTTAAATCCAGTCTGAGAAAAGCGTATAATGTGTGTGGCTGAGCGCGCATTATTTGAATTTTTGAGATTTCGCGTTTTGTAATTTGAATTTTCTTTCGTATCTAGAGACCAAAATTTAACATGAAGGCGTTTCGTAACTTGAAATTTTCGTTTGTTGGGTCTTTCGTAAGGTGAGGTACCACTGTATATGTATGTACAGTTTGTGTGTTTAAAATGTTGGCAGACGGTGCAAGAATTCCAGCTGCTGATGCGCAGGGGAGTGAAGCTGTTAAATCAGAGCTATTCTGGAAACAGACTTTTATTATATTTGTTTCATATAAGTCATATTTAGAGTTGTAGTGTGTAGTGTAGATTCGAGGTTCATTTGGTCTTCCAATAATTTATGTTATTAGGTTATTTTTTCAGACCAAGGCTTTGTTTTCATACCTTACACTTTTGACTGCTCACTTTTTTACTCTCACACACCTGGGATAAGGAGGAAGTGAGATTGCAGATGGCGCCGTCGTCCTGCCTCCACTGGAAGACAACCTGTAACAGCTGACTGGACACGTCACAGCAACATCACATGACCACTCTGAGGAAGACCGCTAATGAGTACTCCAACCTGTCAGGTATGAAATCAAACCCTTGGTCTGAAAAAATAACCTAATAACATATTTAATCGCTAATTTTCAAGACACCATTTTGCCGATCTACCCTCGTTTTCACCTCCGCGATACCCAGCCACTGTGACGTATGCACTTCCTTCTTTTTCTTTCATCTTCCTTCGATTATTTTCTTAAAACTTGCAGGATTGGGCAGCGCTGCGTTGTCATTTTGGTCCAAATATAGAAAAATGCTCTGCTTTAGTGTGATGTGCAGCTCTCCATAGGAGGGTCCCACAGCATGCGGCGATTTGTTGCCATGACGTTTATGGCGACGTCAGCTCCCACTGGACACCACAGTTTTGTAACGCAGAAGTTAGCACATTTGTTTCTTTTATTAAAGGTCCCATGGCATGAAATTTTCACTTTCTGAGGTTTGGTTAAAAGTTGCGAAATGTCTAAACTGATCATTTGCGTTCCTTTTCTGCGTTAGAAAAAATCAGAGCTCAAACGGGCGATTTTGAACAAGGAAACTTATTGACGTCAGCTTGAAAAAAGAAATGCAAATGCAGTTCCACCCCCGTCTGTCTGTACTCAGCGTCTCTGTAAATCACGCCCAGAGAGTTTGGACTGCGGAGGAGCTACGCAATGCGAAATACGTTTTTTTATTTGCCTGGAGGAACTTGCGAGTGTTTCTAGGCTCGGAAGTCCTTTATCTGAGCCTGTGGATATCTGAAACAGCAGTGGTTTCATTTTATTTTCTGTGGAAATGTGTTTATTTTTCAATGGAAGGCTTCTCATCTCTCCCTCCGCGTAAAAACATGGAAGTGGGTCACAGAACGGAGCAGAGAGCTTGGCCACGCCCCCACCCCCTACTATAGGCCATCTCTGTCCTCCTCATTTGCATTCAAGCAACAACGCCCATAATGGAGTGTTCCAGAGTGACATTTATGACTCTTTCTCATCTTATCTCTGTTTCTCATGCACTGAGTGTTGATTTTGAAGAAGGATTCATTTACAGTATTAGGGAACCATTAAGGAGCCATATAAAAGCATCAACAAGTACCATGTCATGGGATCTTTAAGCACTGGAATGATGAGAATGAGTCAAAATGGAGAGAAGCACTGCTGGAGTTCCACCTGTCACAAGGTGAACTGTTAATTTTGAGCTCTGGAGAGGGAAACATTTTAATAAGCTTATGCAAAATTTACTGAAACGTGTGAATGAAACAAAACACAGCTCTGGGTATGTTTTTTAGCTTCTAATTTCCATAAGAAATGAAATATGCCACGCCCCTGGCTCCTGGCTGTGACTGGAGTCTTCTCTGAGTCTGGACCTGCACGCAATCTTCAACCAAGCCTCTGCTACAAACGGCCAGCTGTCCAGTCAGAGTCTGCCACATTGTTACGTCAAGTTGATGGTGATTTTGCAGTTGGCTGTATTTTTTTTATTTTTTTTATTTTTTTTATGTCTGCCTCGTAATCATTTTTACTTACTACATCTTTTTTGTTCCTAGCAGACTCTAGTGTTCCGGCTGCTGGCTCCTCACCTACAAACTACCTACCCTGTTGGAACAATAAATCTTGGTTACTTTTGGCTTTTTTTAGCCTTGGGTCTATTATTTGGGTCCACACCTGTGTTGCCCTAAACAAAATAATTCCCTTGAGTGATCATTTCCCACCGTCTCTCTCGTAAATACCTGAGAAAGTATTTTAAACATACCTGTGTGATGAGCCCTAATCCTCAGATCCTCCGATGACAGAGTTTAGCCCCATCGCGTGCCGTTAGCTTAGCCTGTGCCTAGCTTACATCACAGGGTTGGACATGTCTGCTAACGCTAACGGCTAACGCTAAGCCCCTCTGACAGCGCGAACACATTCCTCTCATGTTTCGCACACGCTTAAGGCCTGATAAAGCACACAGATAGGATTATAGGTATTTACTGCCAAGATGTGGGCTACGGGTCTTTAGAGGAGACAGATTTTAAAGGGGCTACACCGGATTTTTACCGTTAAAAAAATATAGATCTAGTTTATTTGAAACAGTTTGCAGTGGTCCGTAGTTCTTCCTCATTTCCCTTATGCATTCAGAGCATCCCAATGATTCACCACAATGAGTTTGTGAGCGCTTTGCACAACTTTCAGACACCAGAGTTTTGTTTTGTTTTGTTTTTTTGGAGGGAACAACAAGAAGCTACGATGTTACATCATAATGTTCATAAGTGTCTTGCCCAAGGACACAGTGTCAGTAAACATTTTGGGTAGCGTGAGTTAATGGTTCTGTATTAGCTCATTTACTGAACTGAAATGATCATAATGAGTCTGGTGAAGTTAGTTGTACTTTAAAGGTGTATTGTGTAACTTTTCTGGGGATTGACCACCTGCTTGTCTCCATGGAGATGTTATTGCTTGACTTAGGATGCTCCACAGTATGGCATTAAACTCATTTATATATATTTTTTGTTTTTTGTTTTTGTGTTTTTCAGAACTTATATGCATTAGTAGTGTGGCTGGCTTGTCTCTCCAGTTATGTTATGTTATGCTCACAAACATAAAAACAATTTAGTATCTACAGACGCTCCTCAACTTACGAACGAGTTACGTTCCGGACGCCCGTTCGTTAGTTGAGTTTGTTCGTAAGTCGTTATTATATGTTTAAGGCTTGTATAAGTTATCTATATGGATTTGTACTGCATTTAAATAACACTAATATCACTAATAGCACAATAACACTAATAAATAACACTAAATAATACTAATATGCTTTTTAAAAATATGGAAAACTGATGAGATAAAAAGAAGAGAGGGACACAGAGGCAAACACAGTCAGCTGAGAGAGAGAGAGCGTGTATGTGTGTGTGTGTATTTACCTCCTATTTTTCTTGATTTCTTGGGGAAAGCGTTCGGCAGCTGCTTTATCTGCTGCTGCTGCTGCCTCTCCACTAACGGACACGTGATGAAGATTTGCCCTCTTCTTAAAACGTGCAAACCAGCCATGGCTGGCAGAAAAGGTTTCTTCGGCAGCACTTTCTCCTGCCTTAGCCTTAAAGGGATATGCCACCCCCAGGTCAAACTTGGGCATCTCCCCACAGTCCAGAGACTAAAATAAGTGGTGGAAAGCGTTTTTCTGGTGACGCAGCCATTGTCCAGGTCTGTCAGCACTGACCGCCGCGGTATCTGCAGCTCCTCTGCCTTAGACTGGAGTCTAACGTCGCCAGAGAAAGATTTTGGCCAAAAGGAATTAATTTGCTCGATGCGTTTCCCAATTACTTTCTGTGTAGTGCGCATTCATATCGAGTGCAAATAAATGAGCAAATCAACACGGAGAGCTTGACTTGGTCATTTTGGGTGGGAACTATTTTTCAGTGCGGAAAAACAGAGCCGAAGCACACACCACGCTGCGCAACAGGAGAACTCCCTTCCTGGTGCGTAACAGGGATTCCCCTGTCAGCGTGCAGATACCGCGGCGGTCAGTGCTGACAGACCTGGACAATGGCTGCGTCACCAGAAAAACGCTTTCCACCACTTATTTTAGTCTCTGGACTGTGGGGAGATGCCCAAGTTTGACCTGGGGGTGGCATATCCCTTTAAGGTCATTAAAAAGCGATATGGCCTTCTCACTGATCAGCATAAGGCTCAAAGGAACACGCCGCTGCTGCTGATTTTCGAGCCAAATACCAAGAAGTTTCTCCATCTCTTCCATGAGTTTCCCTCTCTTCTTCTTGCTTATGATGGTGGGTTGCATACCCGCTGCACTTTTCACATGCTCCATAATGCGGTCCTTTTGTTTATATATCGTACCAATTGTCGAACGGTTCACGTTGTAGCGTGTGCCACATTCACCATCTTCTCACCAGCATCAAGTTTCTTTATTATCGCCACCTTCTTTTCAAATGAGATGGCTTGCCGCTTTTTCACAGAAGCTTCACTAGAAGCTTTTCGCTTTTCACCAACCATATTGGATTACTGTACGCATGCAAGAAAAACAACAAAGTTCATAACACCGCACCGTAGTAACACCGTAGTACGCCCACTCAGTTGAAGTTCTGAACACTTCTACTGAGTGGGCGTGACGCTTGGGGGATGCTGCGCAGCGCCCTGCCTGTGCGTCAGCGGCGGAAATACGCACTACGTACTGTACCCGGAAGTCAGAATAGGCGCTAAATACAAAAACTCACTTGCGTACATGTACAGCGCTTTTGCCCAAACATTTAACTTTTTTATTTTTATTTTCAACCCTGTTCGTAACTCCGAATGTTTGTAAATCGACTGTTCGTATGTCGAGGAGCGTCTGTATACAATAGTACCATATAATTCAATAAACTACAGTAAAAATATTTGAAGGTCCTATATTACCCAAAATTGATTCTTGAGCTTTTAGCCATGTTTATAATGCTATAATGTTACTACCTCAAAAACACTCACACATGTTTGAGTAATCCTTTATTTTTAATCTGTCTACATCTCCAAAGCTCAGAATGCTCTGTTCCGCCTTGTGATGTCATGAAGTGGTAGTTTTCAAGTTATCAGCTCCGTTTTACTATTAGTTCAGTAGAGAGGACTGAAATCTAGTGAAGGTGTATGGAGTTTAAATGGTAAACGGTCACATCTTTATATAGCGCTTTTCCACCTTCGAGGCACCCAAAGCCCTTTACAACAAGGAACTATTCACCCATTCACACACGCATTCACACACCAGTGTACGCAGACACTGGGGGCGAGGAGGGTTAAGTGTCTTGCCCAAGGACACAACGGCAGCATTCATCTGCCGGCAGCTGGAATCGTACCAACCAACCTGTGGGTCAGTGGATCTGACCGCTCAACCACTGATGTTTCTTATGTCAAGAGCGGGTTTTGAACCACCAACCTTTGGATCAGTGGACAAACGCTCTACCAACTGAGCTACTGCCGCCCTTAAAAACACAGCGGAGCACTTCCTGGACATCACAAGGTGGAGCAGATTGTTTAAACATGTGTGAATGAAACACATGTTTAAAAACACAACTCCAGGTCTGTTTGTGATGAGGAAACATTAAAACATAGACCAGAGAATGATGCAATATAAAATAAAATGCAAGTTAGATGTTTAATGCCATACTCTGGAACATTTCAGGCTTAAAGGAAAAGTAACGTTTTTTTTTACAATTTGAGCCTTATTTCGGTAATAAAAAACGTTGTTTTACTCACCCATAGCACTTTGGTGTCATATGGAGCACTTCCAGAGATGTTTTAGATTTGCGGTTAGCCTAGCGCGACTTCTAGCCATAGCTCGGGGCATATAATATATTCCCCAAGCATGTAATATGCCCCGTGCGGTCTCCAAATAACACAAACTTTAGCACTTTTCAAATCATAGAAGCCCGATGTCTTAGTCTATGATTTCGTTTGAAGCAAAAGTGGCCTGTAGTCCGAGATTTAGCCATAGTTTACAGCTTTGCGTTTCATGTTTGAGTCCCGGGAGCTGAGAGCACAGTCCGCACATGTGCACTGGCGTCCTCATCTACTCGAAACTATGGCTAAATCTCGGATTACAGGCCACTTTTGACCACACGAAATCGTAGACTAAGACATCGGGCTTCTATGATTTGAAAAGTGCTAAAGTTTGTGTTATTTGGAGACCGCAAACAAGTGCCCCAAGAACTCACATTATGGAGATCGCAAATCTAAAACATCTCTGGAAGTGCTCCATATGACACCAAAGTGCTATGGGTGAGTAAAACAACTTGTTTTATTACCGAAATAAGGCTCAGATTGTAAAAAAACCTTTACTTTTCCTTTAACTATAACATCTGCATGGAGACAATAGTTACACAAAAATGACATAAGGCACCTTTATGTAAAGACAGGAGCGTGCCCAAGTAACACCACGAGGATTACACAGATTTAAACTTTAGTCGAGTCAATAAACGTTCTAATACTGCCACTATTATCCTGTGCTCACTGCTCATCCCCTAAACGACAGGATTATGTGTTCTCTCAGTACGGAGGTTATGGGTTACACTCTTGATCTGACTGGAGTGTGCTGGCAGAGTGGTTAGCCTGTCTCCTCTCCTCAGGAAGGACGTTGTTGGATAGACTCATAGACTGTACAGAGTTCGGCTCCAGTCAAATGAAGCTCACAGAGGCTGGCAGTTATAGGAGAGAATATGAAGCTGGGGTCCATTTTTGGAATTCCAAGTGTGTGTATCATAGTAACCAAAAGCCAATCAGGAGCGAGGCTGTTGAACGTAACACCTCTTCCCGCCCACACCGCTTGTGTAGCAGAGGGCGAGCGCTTAGCAGTGCTGTCAATCAAATCTGTTGCTAACGTTACCAGGAGTGACCTCAGGGAAAGAAGGTGTCTGATTTGTTTGTTGTTAAAGATCCCATGACATGGTACTTCTTGATGCTTTTATATGGCTCCTTAATGGTTCCCTAATACTGTAAATGAATCCTTCTTCAAAATCAACACTCAGTGCATGAGAAACAGAGATAAGATGAGAAAGAGTCATAAATGTCACTCTGGAACACTCCATTATGGGCGTTGTTGCTTGAATGCAAATGAGGAGGACAGAGATGGCCTATAGTAGGGGGTGGGGGCGTGGCCAAGCTCTCTGCTCCGCTCTGTGACCCACTTCCGTGTTTTTGCACGAGGGGAGAGATGAGAAGCCTTCCATTAAAAAATAAACACATTTCCACAGAAAATAAAATGAAACCACTGCTGTTTCAGATATCCACAGGCTCAGATAAAGGACTTCCGAGCCTAGAAACACTCGCAAGTTCCTCCAGGCAAATAAAAAAATGTATTTCGCATTGCGTAGCTCCTCCGCAGTCCAAACTCTCTGGGCGTGATTTACAGAGACGCTGAGTACAGACAGACGGGGGTGGAACTGCATTTGCATTTCTTTTTTCGAGCTGACGTCAATAAGTTTCCTTGTTCAAAATCGCCCGTTTGAGCTCTGATTTTTTCTAACGCAGAAAAGGATCGTAAATGCTCAGTTTAGACATTTCACAACTTTTAACCATGGGGGGGGCCTAAACAGGGTAGGGAAGCTCACATTAATGTTCAAAACCTCAGAAAGTGAAAATTTCATGCCATGGGACCTTTAATGTTCATGTGTCAATTTACAGACAAAATACTCCTGAAATAAAACACCAGGATCATCTAGTGCAGGTTAATACAATCAGCAGTTACAGAGAGAGGACTGGCAGTTTTTCAGTCCAAAGTGAATTAGAGCCAGAGTTGATGGAATCAGAAGATCACTCATGCTCACTTCCTGTTTGGAAATTGGCAGCTGGTGGATTTGTCCATTTGTATTCACAGTCTGTAGTTGGACTCCACATACCACAGGGATGAGGTAATGCTGTCACAGAAAACCATTTAATGTGACTCATAAAACATGTCATGTTTCCATTGGCTCAGGGCTATAATTAGCACCATTGAAGTACAAAATAAAACAGCTTCCTTATTGTTTATTTTCTGAACATGTTTCACTAGAACACATATTTACACACATACATTTACATACATTTCCTAATAGATACATTGCTCAAAATATTAAAGGACACTTTAGATCTCAATGTGAAAATAAAATCTGTTGGACAGGGCCATGTCTAAGGAACAAAAGGATGCCACCTCTTTCATGGAAATGAACAAGTGCACCAGAGTGGCACTATTGAGACAAGCCCTAAAACAGGACTGATTTTGCATGTGGAGGTCATTTCAGGTTTCTTCTTCTTGGTCTTTCTTGGCTGGTTTTCCACGAGTGCTGCTTTGGCTAGAGTAATCACTACTGGGGCCATTCCTTAACCCTAGAGAAGTTGCATAGATTGTCCAACTTCTCCAGGATGGCACACATGACTTTGCAAGAAAATTTAATGTGTCTCCAGTAGTCGAGTTGTAAAATCAAACTGGGAGGATGGTGAAATTTTTCATTTATGTGACATATTTTCCAATGGGGGGTGTGGGGAGGAAAATTTTCTATTTCTTAGATGCAATTTCCTGCATTCTAGTCCATTTTAGGGTGACTTGCTAGACATGGGAAATCCTAAATCCCATCTGATTCATAGCTTGCATTCTCAGTTGCATGGCCTGCTCAAGACAATACTATTTATCGGAAAGAAACAATAACAACTTAACTATGGACATGTAGAGATTATTATGTAAACAAAAATGGCAAAATTGATAAGACAAATTACTTCATACTCACGGTACTTGTGATTTACAAGTAATTGTAATTGTAATTATTATCTATTAAAATCTCAGCAAACATTGTAAATTAATATCTGAATCTTCTCATGTGAAGTAAAGTCCATTTTTATTTCAAATGCAAGAACACATTTAAAAACAACATCTTCCAAATGTATTAATATAAAACATAAATGTAAATTGAGAATCCCCATGTTTCTTAAGCTATAAAGGCAAAGGTCCAAAGAGAAGAATGATGAAATCTGTTCCCTCTTCAGCAGAGCTGGACTGGGACAAAAAAACGGCCCTGGCATTTTTGGCTCAGAACGGCCCCTCATAATTAGCGGAGCACAACGGACTAATTTACTAATTTTAGTTTGTGTTCCCCAAAGTAATGTATTTTACTATTGTTACGTCTTGGCCGAGGGGAAACACCTTCTTCTCTACAGGGTTTGGAGCATCTCGCTTTGGGTGGTGAATTAAAAAATCTTACATTCTCGCAGGTTCTGGACGGGAAAAGTAGTCTACTCTCTCTTCTCTCTCCTCAACAGCCTGGCTCGACCAGACAGGAAGAGGGACAGATTATTACACTTTATTAAGTGATAAATAGAAAACCTAAATTAATAATAAAAATATTGGGAACTACCTGGAAAAACTGTGGAACTATTTAAACCATGAAAACATTTAGTATCTTTAGGTAACATTTTTATTTTTTGATGATGATCAGATAAATCTCAAACTAAGGCAGCACAAGACAAGATGTCTGAGTGGAAGTAACGATGCTCTCACTTAAGGTCGCTTAAATCGGCCTGTTCGATGTGTGATGTGTGTGGAATTTGTTGTTTATCAAAAAAAGCCTGACCAATGTGGATGCCCCCAGTGGAGTCAGTGTGGAAACATTTACATGATTAAAAGGTTTCTTGTTAACCTAAAGTGTATTCTTAGACTTAGACAAACTTTATTGATCCACAAGGGAAATTGTTTTGGGTACAGTCGCTCACTCATCAAATATAATATATGATATATGATATATAACAGAGGGTAAAAGAACAGAAAGAAAAATAGATGGAAAAGCACCAAAGAGCAACAGACACAATTATATACATAAGATAATGATAATAAATATATATGTACAATCAGATTTAAATAGAAAAGTAGTAGTCAAATATAAAATACAGTATCAAATATGATGTTCAGTACCAGCTGTATACAGTTGTAGGGAGTATTATCTATTCAATCAACATGGTTTGTTGTTTAGACTCGATGTAAATATAATCAAGCAAATAGACCACTGTAGATTTCCATCTGAACATTTATTATTTTTAGTTAGCTGCCCACTAGCTCGTTAACTACGTCTCCAATCCATTTACTGTGTGCTGAAGTGGGCTAATATCATGAGGGAAACAATAAATGATTCAATGATTTAGGGTGACCTTGTTGTAACCATGAACATGGATTCTTGTTAATATGAATTATGTTCTTAGTGGAGGCAAATAATCATTAGAGCTGATACAACATAGTCCGGGCTAGTACCCCACTGCAGATACTTCGAGCACTCAAACTTTAGAGCTAGCTGACCGGCTACTGCATTGCAGCCACTTGCTACCACAGGATAGTGGCGAAATTTGCCATTTTCGAACTTTGCAGCATAAATGCACTGTTCGCGGTGCTTCGAAACCCACCAACATGGGCGACTTCCGGATTATGATGTCATGTGAAAACGCTCTATTAGCTGTGTTGTTATCGCTATGTCGGTCCACAAATTAAATTAGCCTACATGTTGGTAATTGGTTGTATGATAGGCTCATAAAACGCGTCCCTGATGACTCTTGACTTACCTTCTGAATCGTTGTTTCTTGCAATCTTAAAAATGAAGTTCCTTAGGTCCAGCTGTCCACTCCGCTTGGCCATGAAGCTATGCCATTCATCTGGCGAGAACCAGGTTATAAATAAAACGTCTCCCGACTGAACAGAATGGAACGTTGCCGCCTCAACCGCGCTTGCCACCCCTCGCTCACAATAATCTACTATCACACAGGTAATCGGCATCATAAAGCCCCCCTAAATGTTGAATGGTAATTTTATTTCCAGTGTTAAATTGAAGTAATTTCCACATGCATTGATAAAATGCCACAAGGGATGGAAGAAGGGATGATCGTTTTAGAAGAGTGATGATTTTGAGTGATGATTTTGACTATATAAACTATAAATTATATCAACTCAAGTACTGTATGTCCCCCAGCACAATCTCCAGAACATGGAGGAGAGTTCAGAAAACAGGCAGTTACTCTAGGAGAGTAGAACGTCCTGGACCCATCAACAGGACTCATATCTACTCCTTTGTGCAACAGGCTGAGCACTTTAACTTCTTGGGTTCTTTTTTAAAGACAATACAGTAACGTGTATGTACTTGTTGACATGTTTCGGCTGCTAGCTACAAGCTATATTCAGGCTTGTAGCTAAGAGAACGCAAAACAACTGGCATAGGGACTAAAAAACATTACAGTAGCACCGGACAAAATATTGATATCACATGACGTCATCTCACTTTTTATCAAAACACCCGTGGATGTCACACTACGCATAGTACAGGATAAACTCAGAAAGGACAAAACACTCAAAAACCACAAACAGTTGACGACATTACACAACTATTACGCTTCATGGCCAAACCTACATATTTCCAATACCATAACATACTTTACAGACAAAACGAGGGATTCACAATGGGAGATCCACTATCCGCAATCATGAGCAGTTTTTTCATGGAAGACTTTGAACAAAAGCTGAATGCTTTTTGTTCACACACACAGCACCCCCACAATGCCGTTTAACTTTCTGGAAACACTACGTAGATGACATTCTGAAAAAAATGTAGCAAGGACACACCCAAGAACTCTTGGACCATCTCAAAACACAGGACAGTACCGATAACATTCAATTCACATGAGGAGGAGAAAGATGGAGTTTTGGACAGTTTTGGACATTAAAATCCAGCAGCAACAGCAGCATCAAAATAACAGTATACAGAACCCCACACACACCAATGAATATCTACTCTGGACATCCGAATATCCCACTGCACATGAACCTTCAGTAGTAAGGACACTATTCGAACAGGCCACACTCATAACAGACCACACCGACAGGGAAGAGGAGGAGAGACACATCATACAAGCACTCAAACAATGTCAGTATCCCAACTGGGCCATAAACAAAGGCAGACACCAAGTCCACAATAAATCCAACAAACCCCGGGAAAAAAACACGACAAACCAATAGAGGGCAGTAGGATCACAGCCACTCTGCCATACGTGAGAGGAATAACTGAATCCATCCAGAGAGCCATGAAAAAACACAATGTAAGCACTGTTGTCAAAACATACACAAAACTACACCAATAGCTAGTACACCCCAAAGATAAAATCCCACAAAAACAAAAATGCCATCTACGAAATACAATGCAAATCATGCATAGGGGAAACAGGCCAGGCATTTCACATCAGAAAAAAGGAACACCAAAAGGAATGTGAAAAGGGAACATCAGGGAGACTCACCTGAACACAAAAAGACAAAGCATTGCAGGAAAACCTAAAATCCGCCATATCAGATCACTGTAAAAGAAATAACCACATTATGGTTCATTGGATCAGAAAACAACAATTTGAAATGCTGGATCAGGGAGGCCACTGAAATCAGGAAACGAGGCATGGACAGCATTAACCGATGACGGAGCGTTCCTCCTTTCACACACTGGGGACACCCTCCTCCAGAGAACACCGCGCGATGGGAGGCATGGTCAGTATGAGCGACCTGCCATTCAAGTCAATCAGGCTGACCACGCCTACAGGAAGTAACAACAGCCGATATACAACACGTCACCACCAACACCAGTGACAGTTCTGAAGATGCTTGCAGCTAGCAGCCGAAACATGTCAACAAGGTAAATACACCTTACTGTATTGTCTTTAAAAAGAACCCAACAAGTTAAAGTAAGTAAGAAGACAAAATGAACAGCTCTAGTGTAGGCTGAGCACTTCCCGTGCCCTATGATTTCCAACAGGCCACTGGTGTGAACGTCTTGGCCCAAACAATCACAAACAGACTTCATGACGGTGGCTTGAGAGCGCAACGTCCAGTAGTGGACCCTGTGCTCACAATCCAGTACCGTGAAGCTTCATTGGCATTTGTGAGATGACTCCAGAATTGGTGTGCTTTTCACAGATGAGAGCAGGTTCACCCTGAAAACCTGTGATAGACGTGAAAGGAGAAAAGGAGAATACTTAGCAGTTTGGTGGTGGGTCAGTGAGGTTCTGGATAGAGATATGTAATGAGAGACACACAGACCTCTACTGGCTAGAAAATGTCAGTCTGAATGCCATTAGGTATTGGGATGAAATCCTTGAACCAATTGTCAGAGCCTCTGCTGGTGATGCAAGGCCAGGGTTCCTCCTGATGCATGACAATGCCCATGGGCCAAGAGTCTGCAGGCAGTACCTGAGGATGAAGGGATTGATACAATAACCTGACTTAAACCCGAAAGAACACCTGTGGGACATTATGTTTGGGTCCATCAGACACTGCCAGGTTGCTCCTCAGACTGTACAGGGGCTCAGTGACACCCTCACACAGACCTGGGAGGACATCCCACAATACACCATCTGTCATCTCATTAGGAGCATGCCACGATGTTCTCAAACATGCATACAAGCACGAGGGGGCCAAACAAGAGACTGAGAAGCATTTTGAGTTGCAGAAATGCAATTTTTGGTTATTATTTCACTTTTATTTTTAGGGTATTGTTGTGACTCGTAGTAGTTTACTTCTGCTGTTTCTGGCAGATTTCTGAGTTTTTTTCTCAGAATTTCTGAGAAAAAATCTCTGAGATTTTTTTCCTCAGAATTAACAAAAAAAAAAAAAAAAAAAAAATCTGTTCATGTGGCCCTAATCATCTTCTGTAAAAAAAAAAATGAAACCACTAGGCTGATTTTTCTTTTTTTTGAGCAGTGTGTGTGTGTGTGTATATATATATATATATATATATATATATATATATATATATATATATATATATATATACACACACACACACACACACACACACACACATATATATATATATATATATACACTGTATATATTAGGGCTGGGAATATTAACGCGTTAATCGCGATTGAGTTATAATCGCGAACAATTTTTTTAATCGCGATCAGAGTTTGCCAGCATTTTCCGCAATTCTACCATCCATATGCAGCTCATTTGGTTGTATTAATTAAACTCATTGTCGGTTAAACGCGCTATTTTGAGTTTGCTAGTATTTTGTTCCTTCTACGCATCCGTAGGCAGCTCGAGCGGGCTTCAATCATTTATTTACAATTTCTCAAAGTAAGCACTATTACTGGTTCATTGTTACTTTTTCCTTTCTCTGCACTTTTTTGAAATAAAAAAAATGGTGAGAAATACTTTGCATTGTGAGTTTAACTTTAGATTCGAACGGTCTTACTGCAAGATATCAATTTTAAACATGCAAAATAAATCACGATTAATCGCGATTAACTATGAAATTTCTGAGATTAGTTGCGATCAAGAAAATTAATCGTTTGACAGCCCTAATATATATATATATATATATATATATATATATATATATATATATATATATATATATATATATTTTTTTTTAAGTTGTTTTCATGCACTTTCCACATTGGTTTTCTTGTCTTCCTCCATTGTTAATTATTATTCACTTCATATTAAACCATTTGATAACCTGTAATAATAAAATGAAATAAATGCTGGCGGCATTCCTCACAGATAACTGGCTGCCCGGTGTGGCTCAGGTCTGCGTGACAGTCTGCTGCTCTCTGTGACTCATCCAGACTTAAGGAGTGTTTTGTTGTGAAAAACTTTGCCCTTAGCAACATTTTTCACTCAAATTTACATAGCGACGGAATCCACTTTACTGTTATTACATTAAATTGTCAGCAAAATAATCATCATAATCATACTTCATACACTTACATACTTTTACTACTACTTGCGGTTTATAGTGTTACTTGAATAATATAGTACAGTGTAACGGTACTCTTACTTCAGTAAAAGTTGTACTTCATCTTCCCACTGTGAGTAAGTCTAAAGTGACAAAAACTTTAAGTGTCAATCTGAAATTATTTGATCTCTTGTGTTTCTTGTTTTCTCGACTCATTCAGATATGATTTAGTTTTTAGTATTTTTTTTCTATTTTTTTTCTTACTCTTACTTGAGCAGTGTACTTTTTTCAAATACGTATTTCTGTGTGAGAGGTGAGCCCGTTCAAGGGTATCTCCATGGAGACCAGTATTTGGTAGACCCTCCACAGAAAAGTTCCACAGTGCCGCTTTAGTAAGTGCACAATTTTACAGACTGTTTTCCCCTATATACCATCACATACCATCTTCACATTTAAGAATACTATGTTCACATTTAATAATTATTGTCAGTGCACTGTTAGCATGCTAGTTGTTGCAACATAAGGTAAGTGAGGAATAACTTTGGACCACTGCAAACTGTTTAAAGTGAACTAGGTCTTCTGTTTTCTTCTGTTTTAAATCAGGTACACACTGCTTCCTTGTTTCCTGGTGTTAGAAAACATGAGAATCAGGAAAGTGCAGAGAGAGAGATAAGGCCCACTGTAAAACACATACACATCTACCAGACTAATACTACTAGAACAACCTTTTGGAGATGATACCAAGAGTCACATATGCTGTGGATCATTCAGAAACAAAGAAAACCGCAGTAGAAGACTGTGACAGGCTGGTCAGAGTGACAGTCAAGAGATGGCTACATCTCGAGACACCTACCCCACATGGAATAATCTACTCTAGCCACAAAGACGGTGGGCTCGGTTTGGCCAAGTTGGCAAAACATTTTCCAGCAATTCAACTAAGGAGAGCCTTAATGATAAACTCTGAAGATGCCCTTACCAGTGAGGTAGCCTACCTCATTGGGACAGCAGGGCACATAAAGAAAAAGTGGCGAGAGGTCACAAACAAAGAGCCCGAAGACTACACTGATTCCCTGGACCGAAAAGAGCTGTCGAGTAAAGAGATTAAAAAAGCACAGTTCAAAAGCAAGGAGTGGCACGCTTTCACAATGACAAGCTCTCAAACTCATGGTTGCAAGATCCTCTTAAAGGTCCCATGGCATGAAATTTTCACTTTCTGAGGTTTTTGAACGTTAATGTGAGCTCCCCTACCCTGTTTAACCCCCCTTTCATGGTTAAAAGTTACGAAATGTCTAAACTGAGCATTTGCGATCCTTTTCTGCGTTACAAAAAAGCACAGCTCAAACGGGCGATTCTCAACAAGGCACCTTATTGACGTCAGCTTGAAAAATGCAGCTCCACCCCCGTCTGTCTGTACTCAGCGTCTCTGTAAATCACGCCCAGAGAGTTTGGACCGCGAATGCGCTAGGCAATGCGAAATGCGTTTTTTTATTTGCCTGGAGGCACGTCCGAGTGTTTCTAGGCTCGGAAGTCCTTTATCTGAGCCTCTGGACCTTTGAACAGCAGTGGTTTAATTTTATTTTCTGTGGAAATGTGTTTATTTTTCAATGGAACGCTTCTCATCTCTTCACCGCGCAAAAACGCGGAAATGGATCAGAGCGGACAGCTGAGAGCGGAGAGCTGAGAGTTTGGCCACGCCCCCACCCTCTACTATAGGCCATCTCTGTCCTCCTCATTTGCATTCAAGCAACAACGCCCATAATGGAGTGTTCAGAGAGAGAAAAATTACTCTTTCTCATCTTATCTCTGTTTCTCATGCACTGAGTGTTGATTTTGAAGAAGGATTCATTTACAGTATTAGGGAACCATTTCAGAATCAGAATCAGAATCAGAAAGGTTTTAATGCCATATGTTTGAACAAGTTCACAACATTAGGAAATTGCTGCGGTGCTTGAAGCAGAATGTAAACCAGCAAGGAGCCATATAAAAGCATCAAGAAGTACCATGTCATGGGACCTTTAAAGCAACGATGACCAACTCGGAATTCATATTGGCATTGCAGATGAGAACTAACACCTTCCCGGTGATGGCGAGATCTAGCAACAAGGTACACCCCACAGCGTGTAGACTCTGTCAGGCATCCAATGAAACCCTGCCCCATGTCCTGGGGCGCTGCCCGCCGCTAAAACTTAACGTTTTCAGGGAAAAATTCCTGAAAGCGTTGGATGGCACTAAGGGGGTGCCCGACTTAGTACTGATCAAACCACCCAAAGCAATGATCGTTGATGTGCTGGTGTGTTTTAATGGGGAACTGACACACTCCCAAACATGGCTCCATATTACACTATTTCTAGGGACAGTGTCTTTCAAGTCTTTCATTAATATTTCTGCCACAAGAAAACAACATTAAAAAAAAATGTAGAAAGTCAAAAAATAAACAAAATAGATAGACTCTAGCCAGAGGGACATGCAGCCACTTAGAAGCTTAGCTCTCTACCAACAGGTTTGAATGTTTATCAGAAAATAACTGCTCAGCTGTTTGAGTGTAATTTTCGGGACATTTAGGGCCGGATTCAGGATTCGGGACAACAGCTTAGATTTCAGGACTGTCCCAAATTGAACATCTGGTCATCCTATTATTTTCTGATCAATGTTATAATGTTGTTTCCCCATCACAAACATACCTGGAGTTGTGTTGGAGGTCTGTGTATCTGAGTTCCTCTCCACAGCAGCTAATATGCCTTCATAATAATACGCTTCATAAATGTAGGTGCAAATTTGTCCGATCTGGCCAAGATTTTAAAACTTATATCAGGTTATTCATCTTGTTTTCAGATTTATTATCTACTTATTAGATAATAAGTAGCTGCTAAATACTCGTCTAGAGGTAGTTTATTTTAAGATAACTTGTCAAGTAAAATGATCTTGCTGCATGGACAGATAATTTCACTACTTTTAATTAATTTTCTGATAGATTTAAGTGTTTATATCTTGAATTTTGGCCAAGTTTTTTTGCAGTGAAGTGACAGTGCGTGGAAGCGAGGAGGGGGAAGGCGAAGCTTGACCCACAGTGCTAGAGAAGTGGTTGTTTTTTTGGACGTATAATAAGATAAGATAAGCATTTTATTGTAGACCCAGATCTAATCAGATGAGCAAAGATTGTCACCAAAACTAAGGTAAGTGTCCCACTCAAAGACATCAACTGATAGAGACAAAATCCTGGACATTTTGGGCTCCTTCAGGAATTCCTCCTGGATGTTTTTGGGTCCCAAAAGGAAGACAATTCTGGGAAAAAGAGGACGTCTGGTCACCCTTCATTGACCCATCCTAATAATTCCTAATCCGTCCCTCTGGAGGTGAATGTGTGGGGCCGTGGCACATGTCCAGGTCTGAGTGCTGCTCAGGTGTTTCTCCTGCTGTAATGGAAACATCTCAGACTGAAGAATGTTCTATTTCAATCTTCAACAAAAGATGAGCTCGGCTCGAAAAGCCCTCGGTCATTTCACCTGTTTGTGCAGAATGTGGTGTGTGTGTGTGTGTGTGTGTGTGTGTGTGTGTGTGTGTGTGTGTGTGTGTGTGTGTGTGTGAGTGTGTGTGTGTGTGTGTGTGTGTGTGTGTGTGTGAGTGTGTGTGTGTGTTTGTGTGTGTGTGTGTGTTTGTGTGGAGAGAGGAGTAACTATAGAACAAGACACACCTATGGGCAAGTTGTTACTTTACTGCAACAAAAACATTGTCAGTATGATTTGTGTGAAAAATTCCACTGAGCATGAAATGATTTAAATGTACACTGTGTAACTTTTCTGATATAATTTCATCAGATTCATACACAGTGACCAAAGCTCCTTGTCAAAGCCTGTCTATGTTCATTCCACTCCTGCTGATGGCTTCTGTAAGTAAGTAAACTTTATTTATATAGCACCTTTCACAGATAAAATCACAAAGTGCTTTACAGAGTGCAAATAAAATAGATAAAATACAAAACAACAATAATAAATGATAAAACAGGTAAATAAGACAAAGAGTAATCAAATTAACTAAAAGCTTGCCTGAATAAAAGTGTCTTTAGCTGCTTTTTAAAGGAATCAGAGGCAGGGCATTCCACAGTCCAGGGGCCACTGCCTGAAAGGACAGGTCACCTCGAGTTTTAAACCGGGTCTTAGGGACCTTCAGGAGGTTTTGGCCAGAAGACCGGAGGGAGCGGCCAGAGGTGTAAGGAATCAACATCTCTGAGATGTATTCAGGGGCCTGTCCATTAAAAGCTCTAAAAGTCAACAATAAAATTTTAAAATAAATTCTAAATTTGACAGGTAGCCAATGTAAAACAGATAAAACCGGAGTGATGTGTGCTCTTCTGTTGGTTCCTGTTAAAAGCCTCGCTGCAGCATTCTGGACCAACTGGAGTTAAAACAAGTAAAAAGAGAATTACAATAATCTAAACGAGAAGAAATAAAAGCATGGATAATCAATTCCAGATCAGATTTAGATACTGTACTTTTATGACCTGATCTCTTCTAATCTCAAGCAGGGCTGGGCCTGATTAGGATGTGGATGGAAACTGCCCAGAATACCAGGTACCACAATGGGGCAGCAGTGCTTCTAATGGAGACTGTTGTTGTGTCCTGAGGCAAGACACTTCACCCACACTGCCTAGTACGAATGTGGTGTGTGCACCAGTGATGGTGAAGGTTTGAGGAGCTGAAGACACAGCCTCATTTCCTTCAGTCTGTCCCAGGGCAGCTGTGGATATGATCTGACCACCGCCAAGTGTGGAGCAAATGAAGAATGCACCAAATTGTAAAGCGACTTTGAGCAGCTGGAAAAGTGATGCACAAGACTAATACATTATTATTATGAAGTGCCCAAGGTTATAATAGTTTGGCATTTTTCATTATAGTTTAGTTTTTGTTAGTTTTTTTCCCCTGTAATTTAGTTAGTTTTAATTAGTTTTTAGAGTTGCTCTGATAGTTTTAGTTAGTTTTCATTTTTTTCTAACTGCTCAGTTTTAGTTTAGTTTTTATTAGTTTTAGGAGCTCAGTCACGCGGGAGGAGCTCGGAGTAGAGCCGCTGCTTCTCCACGTCGAGAGGAGCCAGCTGAGGTGGCTTGGGCATCTGTTTCGGATGCCTCCTGGACGCCTCCCTCGGGAGGTGTTCCAGGCATGTCCCACCGGGAGGAGGAAGACCCAGGACGTGCTGGCGGGACTATGTGTCCCGGCTGGCCTGGGAACGCCTTGGGGTCCCCCCGGAGGAAGTTTCCGGGGTGAAGGAGGTCTGGGCGTCCCTGCTTAGACTGTTGCCCCCGCGACCCGGCCCCGGATAAGCGGAAGAAAATGGATGGATGGATGGATAGTTTTAGTATTAGTTTTTGGGTTATACTTTGGGTTATTTGTCAAATGCAGGATTCAAAAAGAAAGTATTGTGTTATCAAACTTACAACAAACAAATACAATTTTAAAACATTTCTTCAGGTTTTACCCCCACAACGACCAAAGCCGTCCACAAGCTGCAGCCTTAAGTGCAAAAACAAATAAAAATACACAACAAAATTTCCAAATTTACCAACTCCAAAATACATAAATGAAGTAGCAGCAAAGCTAATATCAGCAAATGCTCAGGGGGCAACAACTGGTTCAGTATGAAGCACTGATACATTTAAAGGGATATGCCACCCCCAGGTCAAACTTGGGCATCTCCCCACAGTCCAGAGACTAAAATAAGTGGTGGAAAGCGTTTTCCTGCTCACCCAGCCATTGTCCGAGTCTGTCAGCACTGACCGCCGCGGTATCTGGTGCTCCTCCGCCTTAGACTGGAGTCTAACGTCGCCAGAGAAAGATTTCGGCCAAAAGGAATGAATTTGCTCGATGCTTTTCCCAATTACTTTCTGTGTAGTGCGCATTCATATCGAGTGCAAATAAATGTGCAAATCAACACGGAGAGCTTGACTTGGTCATTTTGGGTGGGAACTATTTTTCAGTGCGGAAGAATACAGCCGTATCACGCAGCACGCTGCCAGGGGAATCCCAGTTACGCACCGGGAAGGGAGTTCCCCTGTTGCACAACGTGGTGCGTGATACGGCTGTATTCTTACGCACTGGAAAATAGTTCCCACCCAAAATGACCAAGGCAAGCTCTCCGTGTTGATTTGCACATTTATTTGCACTCGATATGAATGCGCACTACACACAAAGTAATTGGGAAACGCATCGAGCAAATTCATTCCTTTTGGCCGAAATCTTTCTCTGGCGACGTTAGACTCCAGTCTAAGGCGGAGGAGCTGCAGATACCGCGGCGGTCAGTGGCGACAGACTCGGACAATGGCTGGGTGAGCAGGAAAACGCTTTCCACCACTTATTTTAGTCTCTGGACTGTGGGGAGATGCCCAAATTTGACCTGGGGGTGGCATATCCCTTTAACAAGCAAAGAAACCAATGTTCAAATGAGTTTTGAAAAACCGAAGCTGTGTGTTTTTTGTGGTTTTTTTTTTCCATTCAATGTTCTGGGATACTCCCTGATGATCCTCTGACATGTGAGAGAGAAAGTGTGAGTGTGGGATTCTGTCTGAGGACTAAAAGAAGCTAGTTTGGCAAGGTGCTCACTATTAGCATCCTTATGCAAACTTCGTAAATGTACTTTGAGATTCGTGGGATTTTTCCCTATGAGAAATGTTCCGCAAATGATATATTCAAAGTCAGTCATATTCAAAGAAATCCCATACAGGGCTCTGCCGCTTTCTCCCAACTTTATCCATTTTGTCAGATACCGCGTTTGTTTTCATTAACTATAATAACCCTGAAAGTGTCTTGCTCAAGAACACAACAACACATGCACATGCACTGGTCCAAGTGGAAAATCAAACAACCAACCTCTGATATTGATGGATGAACATGCACATGTGTGTGCACGTGTCCTTGTGTGCCTGTAATTATAGAACACAGAAGACACACCTGGACGAGTTGTTACTGCAGCACAAACATTGTCGTAATAATGTGAGTGAAAAACCCCACTGATTAAATGACTTAAAGGAAAAGTAACGTTTTTTACAATCTGAGCCTTATTTCGGTAATAAAACAAGTTGTTTTACTCACCCATAGCACTTTGGTGTCATATGGAGCACTTCCAGAGATGTTTTAGATTTGCGATCTCCATCATGTGAGTGCTCGGGGCACTTATTTGCGGTCTCCAAATAACACAAACTTTAGCACTTTTCAAATCATAGAAGCCCGATGTCTTATCCTACGATTTCGTGTGGTCAAAAGTGGCCTGTAATCCGAGATTTAGCCATAGTTTCGAGTAGATGAGGAGGACAGTGCGCATGTGCGGACTGTGCTCTCAGCTCCCGGGACCCAAACATGAAACGCAAAGCTGTAAACTATGGATAAATCTCAGATTACAGGCCACTTTTGCTTCAAACAAAATCGTAGACTAAGACATCAGGCTTCTATGATTTGAAAAGTGCTAAAGTTTGTGTTATTTGGAGCCCGCACGGGGCATATTACATGCTTGGGGAATATATTATATGCCCCGAGCTATGGCTAGAAGTCGCGCTAGGCTAACGCTAATCTAAAACATCTCCAGAAGTGCTCCATATGACACCAAAGTGCTATGGGTGAGTAAAACAACTTGTTTTGTTACCGAAATAAGGCTCAGATTGTTAAAAAAAACATTACTTTTCCTTTAAGTGGCTTTCAAACGTAAACTTTTCTTAATCTCACCAGATTCATACACGGTGATCAAAGCTCCTTGTCAAACCCTGATCTTGTCTATGTTCACTCCAACCCAATTCCCCAGAACTCTTAACCAGAAAAGTCACATATTGCCCCATATTCATCCACATGCAAGGTGGATGAAGTACACGACATGAGAGTCAAACTGCACTTTCATATTGTGTGGCTCAGGTCTGTGTTTCTTCATACCTTGTTTAAACGCGTTGGATAAATACACAACCACAACACGAGTGCTTTAGGATCCTAATTACACACACAAACAATCACTTTTATTGAGTGTGTACCAAATTATGTTTCATTTGACTTTAATCTCTCCATTTTGAGTTTATTCCTCAAATCTCACCCTCGGAGCCTCTAATGTTTTAATGTTTATTTATGTTTTGTTTTGTCCCATTTCAGATAAATCCGCATATCCTTCGTCATGAACACAAAATGGAGGTTGTAATTACTGAGAAACAAGCCGCTACAGAACTGAAGCTAATTTTAAAACAAGGGGAAGATGTTTTGTCGAAGTAAAGTATTCAAAATGACATACAAACTATTACTACTCAAGATTCAAGATTCTTTATTGTCATTATGCAGCATAACAAAATTTTGATGGACTCCCGGCTACAGAAGTATAAAAATACAACACAACAAGCATAAAGATAGAAACTAAAATAGATAAATAGATTTAAAAAAAGCATCATAAATACAGTTCAGTAGTGTAAAGTGTCCGCAGTGTAAAGTAGGTGTTGCAGCAGCAAAGTGCACTTAGTGCCAGTCAATTTGGTAAACCTAATGTCCATCTTATCTTATGCCCTGTGTCTGTGAGATGATGGGGGGGGTGGGGGCAGTTCTGTGAGATGATGGGGGGGGGTGGGGGCAGTTCTGTGGGTGTGCTCGGGGGGATGGGATGCAGTGGGGTGATGGCCTTCACAGCTCTGGGGAAAAAACTGTCTCTGAGCCATGAAGTGGTTGGTTTAATGGCCCTGTACCGCTTCTCTGAACCCGGGAGCTGTAGACTGAGGCCCTGTCCCCACGACAACGTTCCTGTTTTTTTTTTTACCCGGGGTGAAAAAAAGTCTCGTCCAGACACGTGTTGGATCAGAAAACCTTTGCGTCAAGATGAGCACGGAGCGCTGAGTGAAAACGATGTAGTACATATGTCACACCGATAAGTGGCGCTGTAAACCGGAAAGAGCCAGAGCCGCCGGTAACGCAAGACTACAAAGAGCACATGCGCAGAAAGTCCTTTCTCTTTCATAAACAAGCAAACACGTGTACTTTAGGGACCGTCAACACAAGCGAATATATTTTGTCCCCCTGCTCCACCAATGTAGCAGCGACTCACTCCGGTAATGTGAAAATGCTGACCGTCCCTAACATAGACAGACGCCACAGAACGAAGATTTGCGCTGCGTGAGCAGAGTTTTTGCCTATAAATCGATAGTTAGCATTACTTGCTATCGTTTTATTAGATAGACATTAACAAGTAGAACTCTCGTTAACCTTAGTCGTGTTATTTAGGCAAAATGCTTGTTTGGATCTTACTACGGGAATGTTAAACATACTCGGACATTATGTTGGCTTTTCGGCGAGAATATACAACCGGGGACCATCACCAACGCGCAGCTATATATTTTTGTGTGTGATACTGCATGTGCCTGTTTGTAAAAGGTAAATTTTCATTTAATAAAAAAGACAAGAAATGGTTGCTCTTTCTCTTTATTTACAGCACACAACACACTCAAATTGGTATGTGCTCCTCATTGTCCACTATCTGCCTTTCCAGCGATGGGATCTTTCCAGTTTTAAAATACGTGTTTAGCTTTGAATTGGCAAACACCCGTGCGTCGTGCATACTGCCGGGCCACTTCACAGTAACGTCCATAAACCGGTACCTGTAGTCACACACCGCTTGTATGTTGAGGGAATGTTTGCCCTTTCTGTTGATGAAGGCCATGGCGTTGGTGGATGGCTGCTTGATTTCAACATGTGTCCCATCGATCGCTCCCAAACATTGTGGCATGTCATGCACACGGAGGAAGCCCGAAACAAGCTCCTCTGCCTCCGGTTCCGTGAAAGGCGTAATTGTGCATGGTCCTCTGCTGTTGTCGCAATGCATTGCATATGAACAGAGTTTGATGCAGCATTGCCAATAAACTTCCAAAAGTCTGCAAAAGATACTGAAGTCCATTGTCCGCCATGGCTGTTGTTATCTGGTTGTTACCTGCGGAAGGCGCCGGGTTCCACCCTCTGGTCACCGGTCACGTGATGATTACGGCAGCGCGACGTCATCATTTTCTCACCTGCCGCGCTTTTTTGCCGCCCACATTCCAACGCAACGGGGGGCGTTCTCCGACTTCTCCACTCTGGAAGCCGTTTTTGAAAAACTCCGTTCTCGCCCCCAAAAACGCCGGCGCCGTCTGGACGGCAGGCCCAAACGCACACAAACTTCTCCGTTTCCTCCAAAAAACGTTGTCGTGGGGACAGGGCCTGAGTCCAGGTCTGGCAGACGACAGCCCACGACCCCCTGTGCAGTTCTCACCACCCGGGCTAAGTCCTTTCTGTTCTGTGAGGTGCAGCTGCCATACCACACCGTCATACTGAGAGACAGGATGCTCTCAAAAGTGGCTCTGTAAAAGTTCAGCAGAAGTTGAGAGGAGAGTCCAGAGCGCTTCAATTTCCTGAGGAAGAAGAGACGCTGTTGGGCCTTCTTCACCAGGTGTGAAGTGTTAACAGTCCACGAGAGGTCAGAGGAGATGTGGATGCCCAGGAACTTTACGCTGTCAACACGCTCCACTGCCTCCCCCTGTATGCAGAGAGGAGTGTGTTCAGTCCTCCTGGACCTTCTGTAGTCCACAATCACCTCCCGTATCCCGTACAAGTGTTCAAGATGAGGTTGTTCCTTGAACACCACTGTGTGAGGCTCTGGACCTCCTCTCTGTAGTGGGTCTCATTGTCGTTGGATATGAGACCCACCACGGTGGTGTCGTCCGCGCACTTCACAACCATGTTTGTGGGGTGGATGGCAGAGCAGTCGTGTGTGAAGAGTGCAGGGCTGAGCACACAGCCCTGCGGTGTTCCTGTGTTGAGGATCAGTGGTGCAGATGTTAGCTCCCCCATCCTCACCACCTGGGGCCTGTTGGTGAGGAAGTCACTGATCCAGGAGCACGGTGATGCTGACAGACCTAGGGTGTGGAGCTTCAGGGCCAGCAGGTCTGGGAGAAAGGTGTTAAATGCAGAGCTGAAGTCAACAAACAGCATCCTGACGTAGGTGTTAGGACGCTGCAGGTGAGTCAGGGCCGTGTGGAGTGTTAGCGAGACCGCATCCTCCCTGGAGTGGTTCTCCCTGTAGGCGAACTGTAGGCTGTCCAGGCCCACAGGGATGACGTCTTTGATGTGTCTCAGGAGGATCCGCTCAAAATACTTCATGATCATCGGGGTCAGTGCGACCGGGCAGTAGTCATTGAGGCAGGTGATTGCTGTTTTTTTAGGCACAGGCATGATGATGGAGGACTTCAGGGAGGCGGGGACCACGGAGAGCTGTAGGGACAGGTTGAAGATGTCCAGGAAAACACCTGCCAGCTGGTCTGCACACGACTACTACTGCATTTGGTACTGTTGCTACTGCTATTATTACATTCCAAAACATTCAAATTTTTTAAACATTCAGATCACCATGTTCCTTTTATTGTTTTGAAAATGCTGTATTCACCCAAAACAATGTAGTAACACGTTTAATAAGTTTCAGTTTCAGTTTTGATGCTCTGAGTCTCTCCTCCCTTCAGAGCGCTGTCACAACACAATCAGCGTCTATATCCCACTAATGAAACTATTGCATATCACGTCAGGTTTGTCAAGTTGCTGTGTGCGGTTTTGTATCATGTTTTTGTATATTTATGTAGAATTGTCGTGTGGGAACATGGGGGACGTAGGCTTGTTGGACTCGTACTGCGAACTGTAAAGAGGGTTTGAATAGGGCGCAGGAGAGATTGCTATATTACTCAAACACGCATGGATGACAGCTAAAAGACATGTTCTTCGGACATGTTTTGATGTGTTTGTATGCAAGTGTGAATCCTTGTGGACATTTTTAGACTAATTTGTTTAAAGGGCTCATATGACGCTATTTTCTATCTGTTCTAATGATAAAAGGAGAAGTTCCATTTGTCAACTGGACAAAGTTTGTTTGGTTGAAAACGTTTTGCCGCTCATCCGAGAGGCTTCGTCAGCTCTAATAAGAATACTGGTAAGACACTTGCTTATATCTTGCTGCAGGGAGGAGCTAACTAGCTAACTACTTTCCGAAACTATCTCATTGGTTTCCGTCTTTTGTTTCTCTGGCGTCTAGATAACGATCCCTATTCATCCCTACGGCTGTTTTTCACACCTCTGGCCCTGCCCGGCTAGCCCTATTGTTCCCCTGTTTGCTTGATCTAGGCTTAAGAATGGAATTGTAGATGGGAGACAAATTATGTCTGACTCCACCATTTCTGTTCAGAGAAGGATTCTCTTTTTTGACCAAAACAGAAATGGTGGAGTCAGAAACGTTTTCAACGAAACGTTTTCAACCAAACAAACTTTGTCCAGTTGACAAATTGAACTTCTCCTTTTATCATGGATTCTACCTGGACGACTGAGGAACTTTTCACGTATCTGTTCTAATGTTGTTTTCTCATCACAAACACATCTAGAGTTGTGTTTTGTTTCATTCACACGTTTAACACCAAAAAAACCCCTGTATATTTAGGCTGAGTTCTTCTCTCAAACTATATTATTATCCCATATGAAATTTTCACGTTGGACAACCTTGTTTGGCACAACCATGTACCTCAAACCATAAAAATATATTCACTGTTCAGACCTGTAAAACTGTAGCCCACTGCCTGTCAGTATGTTGAGTAAAAAATAAAAATTCTGTTGTTGTCTTTTTGCACATAATGTTAAGTTGGGTGTCAGATTTAGCTTGTCAGTAACTACTGACGTCTATGTGTACTTCATTTTCTGTTGTGTTAAATTTAGCCAATTTCCTGCACACTGGAATTTGGAGACACAATTTCAGTCTTCTATGTATGGTAATTACTTTTTAATGGCCCGCATTATACTCTTACATATGTGCCTAATTAAGAAGAAGAAGTGACTTTTGATCTCACATAAAGTCTTGGAGAAATTCTTCGCATAAGCGCTAGCCACTCAGCCACCGTGCCACCAATTTTGCCCTTCACCTTCACCATAAGACTGTAACCTTCCCAATGGTAGACCCAAAGTTATGCCCTTGAATGCAAGAACAGGAACAAACATACTTCCAGTGTAAGAAAAACTGTCGTGCTCTTGCAACACTTGGCAATGGCCGTTTCCCAATTCAGCGACGGCACACTTGTGAGCGTCCTTGGAAGGGGATGTGCGTCATATCCGGCACGACAAGCGCCGTTCCATTCGTTTTTTTTCCCCCTGCACCATTAAGATGAGCTCTGAACGGCGCCGTCGTTTCCATGGAAATTGGGGCGTGGACCAAGCGTGCAAACATGCACGCTTCGCACACTCAAAAGCCCCAGCATGCACAGCGCGGGAGGATATATGACTACAAAGACCAACTCGCCAGCGACATCCACTTGTGACAGATGCGACTATAAAATATACGTACTGGTTCACCTCACCTACAACTATGCTACATGAAACTCTTCATAAACTACACTAAACATGTGTGACGGTAGCCGTAACGGCATAGTTCACAGCACCTGTATTACCGTTCACATGCTTTTCCCCTTACACTTCTATATTTCCTTTGCTGTTGTAATGCTGGATATTCTACATTGTCGCCATGTCCAACGTTTACTCTAAGCTGCGCACTGCTCGTACATTCTCAGCGCACAAGAAAACGTATGCAGCGCACTGTAAATCAGGGATGAAAGAGCTTTTATCTGCTTTTTATTCAGCCGCGGGGTCATTTTTTTTATATCTGCAAAGTGCGAGCCACGCGGGGGGGTGCATTTCGGATGTGGAGTTACTGTGTTTGCTCAGACACATTAAAAATTAGGGGGAACATTGGCCATGTCCCAATTCCAAGTATTACTAGTCGCAATAGTATAATATTTCTGTCTTTAGGGAACAAGGAGCAGACCACCCGGCTCATTGAGCTGAGGCGGGACCTGTTCCATTTCGCAGACGCCCATGTGAGAAACGTAGTGCACTAAGGACAGAGCGAGTGTGCGCCGTCTCGACGACAGACCGAGTGCACACTCACAAGCGTGCCGTCGGTGAATTGGGAAACGGCCAGTGAGTCCATAATGAAGATTTGTCTCAGCTGGATGCTAGCAGCAGCAAGGAACCGTTGTTGGCACACTGGCAGAAAGATCCAGTCAAATTCCTCAAAGCGCACCTCCAACAAACAAACAAACAAACAAACTGTCTTAAATCCATTTACAGAACATCTCCACTGTTGAGTGAACAGATGTTTTCTTTACCTTCTTGTAGCCTCACACAGTGTAGTTAAACTTGATCCAGAAATTCACAATCCTATATGGAATGTTGAAGACTTTCTTGGGGCATTCTTGGGATATCACAAACACCGCAGAGTGTGTGATATTATCTTCTAGATTCAATGGCAGTTTCCATCAAGCAACCCATTTGAACATCATGAACTCACATTAAATTCACAAATTGTAATATGTAAATGGAACAAAAACAAACTACTCACTCGTTTAGCCATGCTCCTGATTGGAGGGACTCAAGATCCCGCTGGTACACTGTGATCCGTCCAGCACTCCAGGACTCAGGTGGTGTCTCAGTACACTCACATCGTACTAAAAAGGGCAGTTCCAATTCTCCAGCCTAAAATGTGTTTCACCAAAACAAGGTCCTGTTTTGTAGTGGCAATTTCCTGAGACATTCCTATGAATAATTTGCCTGGTTCTCACATCCTGATCTGTTATTCAGCTCAGCCTGTATACTTGCCTGTCAAATATAGAACACTATCTTATGCATTGTGACAGTTCACAAATAAAATCTTTCCATAAGCAATCTGTTGCATGTTCTATCCTCCATTGGCATCAGGTTGATTAGCCTGATGCAGTTTACCTTAGTAAGCTAGCGTTAGCAAACTTTGCTAGCCGTGGCCAGTTTAAGGTTAACTTACAGCTTTAAAGGAAAATAAGCACATTTATTGGTGAATGGGGCTTAGCTGCTGCTTACGAGGGCCAAATGCTTCCATTTGGACCACTATTAAAGGTCCCATGGCATGAAATTTTCACTTTCTGAGGTTTTTGAACATTAATGTGAGCTCCCCTACCCTGTTTAGCCCCCCCCCCCCATGGTTAAAAGTTGCGAAAAAACTGAGCATTTGCGATCCTTTTCTGCGTTTGAAAAAAACACAGCTCAAACAGGCGATTCTGGACAAGGCACCTTATTGACGTCAGATCGAAAAAAGAAATGCTAATGCAGTTCCACCATCGTCTGGATCTCCACCCCCTGTTTCTGGAAATCGCGCCCAGAGAGTTTGGACTGCGGAGGAGCTACGCAATGCGAAATGTGTTTTTTTATTTGCCTGGAGGCACGTGCGAGTGTTTCTAGGCTCGGAAGTCCTTTATCTGAGCCTCTGGACCTTTGAACAGCAGTGGTTTAATTTTATTTTCTGTGGAAATGTGTTTATTTTTCAATGGAAGGCTTCTCATCTCTTCTCCACGCAAAAACGTGGAAATGGATCAGAGCGGACAGCTGAGAGCGGAGAGTTTGGCCACGCCCCCACCCCCTACTATAGGCCATCTCTGTCCTCCTCATTTGCATTCAAGCAACAACCCCCATAATGGAGTGTTCCAGAGTGACATTTATGACTCTTTCTCATCTTATCTCTGTTTCTCATGCACTGAGTGTTGATTTTGAAGAAGGATTCATTTACAGTATTAGGGAACCATTAAGGAGCCATATAAAAGCATCAAGAAGTACCATGTCATGGGATCTTTAATGTTATCATTATCTTACTTGATTCAAACAGACTGAGGAATAGACAGATTAATAACCACTAGCACAAGCTAAATAAACTGCCTATGATGATTTCAACTTAATTACACAAATAGTAATAGTTGGACTGGCACTGCAAAAATATTTAGTAGCAACATTAACTTTTTGTTTAATCTTTTGTTAAATTAGTTTGTTAATTTAGTTAGCTTTGATCAGAGAAGGTCTGCTTGGATTCTGGTCAGATTCTGAAATCCAGCTTCCCGCACTTTTCACAGGAAATGATATAGGCAGACACGTCACATTACCTTTTTTTTCTTGAGATGGGTGTAAATAGAAGAATCCTATCCATTCACTATTAACACCCAGGGTGCAAATAAACACTCTGCTTATATTCAGGCATTCTGACTGTGAGCGGGGTCGCCTCTCCACAGATCTGACATGTAACTTGGTCTGATTTGGTCTCCATGAAGATAGAAAGGTTTAATGCCATACTGAGAAACATTCCAGAAAAGCAATAACATCTCTATGGAGAAAAGCATTTGACGGACCCTCCACAAGAAAAGTTACACAATGCAGCTTTAAAGGGATATGCCACCCCCAGGTCAAACTTGGGCATCTCCCCACAGTCCAGAGACTAAAATAAGTGGTGAAAAGCGTTTTTCTGGTGACGCAGCCATTGTCCAGGTCTGTCAGCACTGACCGCCGCGGTATCTGCTGCTCCTCCGCGTTAGACTGGAGTCTAACGTCGCCAGAGAAAGATTTCGGCCAAAAGGAATTAATTTGCTCGATGCGTTTCCCAATTACTTTCTGTGTAGTGCGTATTCATATCGAGTGCAAATAAATGTGCAAATCAACACGGAGAGCTTGACTTGGTCATTTTGGGTGGGAACTAAAAAGGAAAAAGAAAGCCGAAGCACACACCACGCTGACAGGGGAATCCCTGTTACGCACCAGGAAGGGAGTTCCCCTGTTGCGCAGCGTGGTGTGTGCTACGGCTATGTTTTCCGCACTGAAAAATAGTTCCCACCCAAAATGACCAAGTCAAGCTCTCCGTGTTGATTTGCACATTTATTTGCACTCGATATGAATGCGCACTACACAGAAAGTAATTGGGAAAAGCATCGAGCAAATTAATTCCTTTTGGCCGAAATCTTTCTCTGGCGCCGTTAGACTCCAGTCTAACGCGGAGTAGCTGCAGATACCGCGGCGGTCAGTGGCGACAGACTCGGACAATGGCTGGGTGACCAGGAAAACACTTTCCACCACTTATTTTAGTCTCTGGACTGTGGGGAGATGCCCAAGTTTGACCTGGGGGTGGCATATTCAACTTCCCCGTGAATTCAGGGCGGTGTTGCAATTTTGACCAATCACCGCAACTTTCCCGCAATTTTTACTAATTTTGACCAATCATCGGCGATGTATTGAACTCACGTCGACCAACTTCCTTCTGTGTAGGAGACATAACTGAGATGAGATGCACGGTGCGTTTGTGTGTGTGTGTGCGGCAGAGGCGGTGGGTCACGTGAGTGTGGGTGTGTGCACGTACGGAAGTGTGTGCGTGTAAAAGCGCGCGCTCACCTGTCACACAGAGGAGAGAGTCAGGGTTGGGGTGTAGCCGTATTTTTTGTTGACGGCAAACCATTCATTCATCTTTCACGTTATTCTGTTCATCCTGCTGGTTTTCATGAGTTCCATTTCATCCTGCTGCGCTGTCATAACTGTGTGCGCTCTTTTTGTAATAAATGCACAAAACATATCTGGATCTCAGCGTATCTGTCACCATAGCCTCCTCTTTGCGCGTCACAAATCTGCGAGCCATAGGACCCAACCTCATATTCTCGGCGGCTAAAAGGTTTGAGTTTGGAAGCCGCAACATTCTGCCTTACTTCCGTGTGACAAAACGAAACTGCGGCCGTGTCCCAGTTCCCAGAGCGCACAGCTCGGAGCCCGAAGGGGGCTCAGACTGCAGTCAAGGAGGTGCACACTTGCTCAGCCCCAACTGCAGTCCGCAGACCGCTTAACGTCTGCGGTCTTCGGACCGCGTGTTAACTGCACATGGGACAAAAAAGAAGTGGGGCAGCAGTCGTCGCGCCGGTGTACTGTCGAAATGTGTGACGCACATGCCCTTCGGGCCACGCTCCGAGCCGCGCGCTCTGGGAATTGGGACACGGCTTCTAATGGCAAAGAAACATGTCTGCGGCGCCATTTGCCCACAAAAATAACAAAAGACCGCGCAAAACAGCTCCCTTCCTAGTAGTAATTTATTTTCGATGTTGGTAAGGTTGTTTTAGGACCATATCTGTGATCTCTGTGTCTTTGTATTATTCTTTGTCAGTAATAACTCAGTATTCAAAATATTACTCAATTTGAATTACAAAAAGCGAAAATCGCAACTATTTATCGCAACTTTCACTTCCTCACGCAACAAAATCGCAACAAAAACCTTAAAAGCACCACAACTTTCATCACAACTTTTTGGAAAAGCTCCTGCAAATTCAGGCATTTTAGCCCGAAACAATCACAAAAAATGCCCGCGAAATCCTGGGGGGTCTGAATCTTGGATAATTCCCGTTAAATCCGAGATAAGAGTGGGAAGCCCCTTGGTTGTTTTGGTTCTTCTCAGACTCAACATTGAAGGACCTTGGACTCTGCAGGTCTGTGGGTTCTGTGAGTATATACAGTATTTTCTGTTTTGATGTTTTAACACTGAGATGGCTTTGAGCTCATGTTCATCAGACTGTTTTTCACGCTCCCATTTGGCTCCTGTTTTGAGAAAGAGTTTAAACACATTCTTACCATCATGGCGAAAGTGAAAGCGCACAGACAGAGGAAGGAGTCATATTTATTTTAGGCATTTTATTAGCTTGAACTAATATTCATCTATCATTTTTAGGATTTCCAGTGCTCCCTCTGTTGGAGCCCTCTGCCTTTAAGAAGTGAAGAAGTGACTTTATTGATCTCACACTGGAGAAATTCTTCTCTGCATTTTAACCCATCCTATATATATATACATATATCAGGAGCAGTGGGCAGCACATTACTGCGCCCGGGGACCATCTCCATGATCTTCTTGCTTCGGCTTGGTCAGGACCTAAGCTGGAGTACCTATGGTGCATGTTTTGGGTTGATGGGGGAAACCGGAGTGCCCGGAGAAAACCCATCCAGACACGGGGAGAAACATGCAAACTCCACACAGAAAGGCCCAGGCGACCCGGGGATCGAACCCAGACCATGCATGCAAACTCCACACAGAACACACACGGAAAGGCCTGGGCGACCCGGGGATCGAACCCGGAACCGTCTTGCTGTGAAGCAAGAGCGCTAACCACTCAGCTACCGTGCCGCTTTAGCTGCATAAAATGAATATCTATTTTCAATACTAGTTTTATCATTGATTTGTATCTGATTTTTGATTTTTCTGCCATACTATCCATCCATCTCATCAGAGCTCAGACACTAAACAGGGCTGTGTACCGCTGGGAATACCAGGAGTTAACAGTGTGGAGCAAACTGTTGTGTCCTTAGGCAAGACACTTCACCCACATCTCCTGGTATGAATGTGGTGTGTGCATGAATGTTGGTGGTGGTCGGAGGGGCTGGTGGTGCAGATTGAGCAGCCTCACTTCTGTCAGTCTGTGGCTACAAAGTGGGGAGTGAATAGGCTAATGCAATGTGAAGCAAAAATAAATCAAACACTTTATTATAATTATTAAAACAGTGGCACATGCCAAGAAACCAAAGTTAGAAAAACCATGAAAATCTGTTGTCAAATTTGAAAAAAGAAACAACCGAACAAATAAACAAAGGTGGTTTTCAGAATATAGCACCTTTTTATCTCCTCTGTTGTATTCACCACCTTTAAACCCCACTTAGACCTCGTCTCCTCGCGTTCCTCTGGTGTCACGTTAGCGGACGCATGTTGTCACGGCGATGGCTTTGACCTCTGACCCCTGAAGTACTTCCAGGTGGGTCGCACTGCCGGTGCCTTCACTGAACCCCAAACAACCGGAGATCAGAGTGCCGGAGCCAACAGACAAGAGCAGCGGTGGAATGAGAGGAACGCTGCATTAGGACTGAGGAGGAGGGAGATCAGAGGGGCGTTCAAATGCATGTGTAATTTGAGGAATTGACAGATAGAATGTGGAGTCAGGATTCCGTTTCATTTGCTCATGTTTTCATAAGAAATCTCCAAAAGTCAAACCCACAGATATTTTCTCTGTTCTCTCAGCGACAAGCTCCATTCTCCCACTGTATTTATCCAACCACACTACATCTGGGAGGGCATCTGACACACCACGACTTCTGCAGATGAACTTATTTGACCTGGCCTAATTATTGTTGTACAGTTGTAGGGAGTATTATCTGTTGCATAAGGGCGAGTTGTTGTACAGTTGTTTTAAAGATCCCATGACATGGTACTTCTTGATGCTTTTATATGGCTCCTTAATGGTTCCCTAATACTGTAAATGAATCCTTCTTCAAAATCAACACTCAGTGCATGAGAAACAGAGATAAGATGAGAAAGAGTCATAAATGTCACTCTGGAACACTCCATTATGGGCGTTGTTGCTTTAATGCAAATGAGGAGGACAGAGATGTGTTAGAAAGCCGACGTCGCTGAAAATGTTATCACAACAAAGCAATGCATGCTGTCAGCTCCACCTATGGATAGCTGGATTTTTTTTTTAATGAATAAAATGACTACTGCTGAATCCTCCATGTATCACTGAATCACTGAAAATACAAAAATAAAATTGGACACTGAAGTAACTACCTCTATGGAGGTGGGTAGATCGTAACAGTGACATCTTGAATCCAGGAGAATAAAGACGACTCAAACATGCTCAAATCACTCCAAATACAACTTCAGAGGGTCAGTGAAAAGAAACTTCTATAACATGGTTAAAGGTCTGAAAAGCCATGTTTACAGAATGGGTCTGATTTAAGTTTAATAGAATCCGCAAAGACATTTATCTTTAGGAAGAGACATGTCAAATACCGCTCCTTACATATTGGCCAATCATTCAACTTATCAAAATGTCTCATTGATGTTTCTCTGCACATGTTGAATCCAGTGGAAGAATCACAGGGAAATGTGTACGCTTCAGTTCAAGACAAACAAATGCCACAGATGGACACATGCCAATTATCGCTCCTCCATTCTAAAGCCTCCTCCTGTAAACACACAGCTCTTTGAGAGACACCTGAATTTTCCAAAACTTTTCTAGCGCCAAGGGCATTTTTCCATAGAATCCACTGACCCTAAACACAACACAGAAGAAGACTGGGTCTGAAGGCAGCAGCACAAATGGAGATGGAAACTTCAGTGAGGAGGTGGGACATGTGTGTGCCCAGGTGACAGATCGTGTTTGGGAGGTAAACGGGTCATTTCACGTCACAAATATGAATAATTGTGAAATGCAGTTTTCCATAAACATGGCTGTGAGTATAAAGCAGACATACCGACACACCTGTAGTTCCATTCTCTGGCATCTATGGGTCATTATGTTATAATGATCTGAAACGAAGAAATGGAGCTCAACAGTGTTCTGTTTTCCATGAATTTTTCCCATAGACACATAGAAAAATTTAAATATTAAAGAGTTCAAAGACATTGTGGAGGCTAACCAGCTACATGCTAAATATTAATGCTAACTTGAATTGCGTGAGAAATGCCGTGTGAACGCGTCGAATTGTCTCTCTCAATGCGTGAGACTTGAGAGCCCTGCTGTAAATGTTTGTCTAAAGAGCAAACTTAAACTACAAAGCAACTAATGAGAGTTCTATAAATGAAGTTATTACCTGATGGTTCTCAGTTTGTTTTATCATCACCGCAGTGTGCGCTTAGCAGCTGAAACTACACTCTACAGTCTGCCCAACAACAGAACAATCTATTTTCTGATTGGCTGATTTTTTTCCGGGGAGCGGGGCGGGGAGGAGGGGGAGAGTTTTTTTTTGCTGAAAACGCGCGGTGCCTGCATAAACTGAGCCACACAGACCAATTTTCTGGGCACAAAAAAAAAAAAAAAAATCAGCGTGAGAAATGCCATGTGTGGCGTGTGAGCGTGTGAACACGTCGAATTGCGTGTGTCACACTCTCAATGCGTGAGACTTGAGAGCCCTGTATTATCCATCATAACACGGTTGTTTTAAAATGAAAGATTTTGTGAAATGTTTTAATAGCGTAGCGGTTTCAGAAACAGATTTGAAATAAAATGGTATGTCTTGTGCCATTCACGTAGAATAAGACATGTACTCCCAAAACCAGGTGGTGGGTGAGCTGACTCCCTCCTGTCCCTTTACAGTACATCACCATAAACATGATCACAACAAAGCACCGCTCTGGCAGACCATGCTGACAGATACAGATCATTTGAGCCAAAATGTCCACGTGAAGCAGCTGAATATGTGTATCACTGAATATGAACATTATGAAACATGGTGAAATCTTAAAAGTCCATTCTGCAGCCTGTCTCTCCTTATCTCATCTGCAGAAAACATTTTGTCATCAGCACCTGCACTCAATTCAAACACCTTTTATTTGACATTCCTATCTATCTCTACTTCATCTTTTTCCACTGCTCCCTCTCACATACTCTCCCTTTCTCTCCCATCTTTCTCTCTCTTACCATTCCTTTCCCTTGTTTCCTTTGCTCTTTCTTCTCTCTCTCCTTCTTTAACCCCGCCTCTCTCTCTCTCTGATGCTGGTACCACCTTCTCTTTCTCCCCCATCTTTGTTTTGTAAAATCAGACCATTAGAAAGCCAACAAAGCGTGTTCTATTTTGCCCAGACCGTAAACTCAAACTCTCCTGACCTGTCCCTCTAGGGCACCCATACAAACAAAAGGTCACAGGGTCACGCTCCTAATGGGGCCGAAGTGTCAAAACATCAACACAATTTATTTGTTGGTTAAAACGGATAAAACAAGAATAAGGTTCTTTGTCAATTCTTTAAGGGGTCCATATTTTATTTTCAGATCTATGTTTTAATGTTGTTTCCTCAACACAAACAACACACAAACTCTGCAGATTTAGGCCCTGTCCCCACGACAACGTTCCTGTTTTTTTTTTTACCCGGGGTGAAAAAAAGTCTCGTCCAGACACGTGTTGGATCAGAAAACATGCGCGTCAAGATGAGCACGGAGCGCTGAGTGAAAACGATGTAGTACATATGTCACACCGATAAGTGGCGCTGTAAACCGGAAAGAGCCAGAGCCACCAGTAACGCAGGACTACAAAGAGCACATGCGCAGAAAGTCCTTCTCTTTCATAAACAAGCAAACACGTGTACTTTAGGGACCGTCAACACAAGCGAATTTATTTTGTCCCCTGCTCCACCAATGTAGCAGGGACTCACTCCGGTAATGTGAAAATGCTGACCGTCCCTAACATAGACAGACGCCACAGAACAAAGATTTGCGCTGCGTGAGCAGAGTTTTTGCCTATAAATCGATAGTTAGCATTACTTGCTATCGTTTTATTAGATAGACATTAACAAGTAGAACTCTCGTTAACCTTGGGCGTGTTATTTAGGCAAAATGCTTGTTTGGATCTTACTACGGGAATGTTAAACATACTCGGACATTATGTTGGCTTTTCGGCGAGAATATACAACCGGGGACCATCACCAACGGGCAGCTATATATTTTTGTGTGTGATACTGCATGTGCCTGTTTGTAAAAGGTAAATTTTCATTTAATAAAAAAGACAAGAAATGGTTGCTCTTTCTCTTTATTTACAGCACACAACACACTCAAATTGGTATGTGCTCCTCATTGTCCACTATCTGCCTTTCCAGCGATGGGATCTTTCCAGTTTTAAAATACGTGTTTAGCTTTGAATTGGCAAACACCCGTGTGTCGTGCCGTGCACACCGCTTGTATGTTGAGGGGATGTGTCCCATCGATCGCTCCCAAACATTGTGGCATGTCATGCACACGGAGGAAGCCCGAAACAAGCTCCTCTGCCTCCGGTTCCGTGAAAGGCGTAATTGTGCATGGTCCTCTGCTGTTGTCGCAATGCATTGCATATGAACAGAGTTTGATGCAGCATTGCCAATAAACTTCCAAAAGTCTGCAAAAGATACTGAAGTCCATTGTCCGCCATGGCTGTTGTTATCTGGTTGTTACCTGCGGAAGGCGCCGGGTTCCACCCTCTGGTCACCGGTCACGTGATGATTACGGCAGCGCGACGTCATCATTTTCTCACCTGCCGCGCTTTTTTTCCGCCCACATTCCAACGCAACGGGGGGCGTTCTCCGACTTCTCCACTCTGGAAGCCGTTTTTGAAAAACTCCGTTCTCGCCCCCAAAAACGCCGGCGCCGTCTGGACGGCAGGCCCAAACGCACCCAAACTTCTCCGTTTCCTCCAAAAAACGTTGTCGTGGGGACAGGGCCTTAGACTCTCAGACTGAAAACACTTTGTTCCACCTTGTGCAGGAAGTGCTCCACTGTCTTTTTACACTGCATTAACCTTCACTAGAAGCATTTGGATGATTTCAGCCCTATAATAGAGGCATTTCCATTTTTTATCAAACATCCCTGCACCTGTAGTTCAGCATAAAATAAATATTCGTAAACTCTCGAATGAGTCCAGTCCTACATAAAATGTATTGTTTGCGATTACGCTTTCTTCAGTACGAATGTGAATTCACAGACGCGACTCTACTGTTTCTTCATTTCACTGGCATTATTTATTGAGCAGAAGAAACATCAATCAAGATGCTGGACTTTTGTGCTGCATATGGACTGAACCAGGACTGAACCAGGACTGAACCAGGACTGATCCCAGGGCTGAACCAGGAGGACTAAACTAGGACTAAAACAATCCCCGTGAATTCAGGGCGGTGTTGCAATTTTGACCAATCACCGCAACTTTCCCTCAATTTTTACCAATTTTGACCAATCATCGGCGACGTATTGAACTCACGTCGACCAACTTCCTTCTGCCTTACTTCCGTGTGACGAAACGAAACTGCGGCCGTGTCCCCAGTTCGGAGCGTGGTTTGAAGGGGGCTCAGGCTGCAGTCAAGGCGGTGCACACTTGCTCAGCCCTGAGTGCACTCCGCGGACCGCATGGCCGTCTGCGAAATGCGACAGGTCTCGCAACTACGGGAAGCAGCTGCCGACTCCATTTTCTCCCGTAGAAGAAGCTGGGATATATGAGTGTGCGAAGCGTGCTTTTTCACGCGCTTGGTCCACACCCCGATTTCCATGGAAACGACTGTCTGCGGCGCCATTTGCCCACAAAAATAACAAAAGACCGGGCGAAACAGTTCCCCTCCTAGTAGTCATTTATTTTCGATGTTGGTAAGGTTGTTTTAGGACCATATCTGTGATCTCTGTGTCTTTGTATTATTCTTTGTCAGTAATAACTCAGTATTCAAAATATTACTCAATTTTAATTACAAAAAGGGAAAATCACAACTATTTATGGCAACTTTCACTTCCTCCCGCAACAAAAACCTTAAAAGCACCGTAACTTTCATCGCAACTTTTTGGAAAAGTTCACGCAAATTCAGGCATTTTAGCCCGCAACAATCACAAAAAATGCCCGCGAAATCCTGGGGGGTCTGATACAGTGAATCGAAATTTTGTTTCTCTCTGGCCAAGTAGTGCAAAAAGACAATGTACAAAATACAATATAAAGACAAAACACAACAAAAACTATCTAAGACATAAAAATTTAAATCTAAAACTAAAATCTAAGATCTAAGATCTAAAATCTGAAAGCAGTGCAACATAATAAATACCTATATACATATATCCAAAAGTGTGCAGTGTGCATCAAAATGTGCAATGGAAGATACAGCAGTGAAATGGTAATGTGCAATAGAATGTACATTGAAGTTAAGATAAAAATAAATGTGCAACAGTAGTAATTCTAGTGCAATAACAGGAGTAAACAGTAGTAAAAATTCCAGTAGTAAATGTAAATGTGCAACAGTGCAACAGTCATCCTTAGCAGCAGTTTTTAAAGTGTCTAGAGTTATATGTCTTTTATGGAATACAGGTTATGCCAATATGGGGCTGGGGGGGTAAGGTGAGAGTTCAGCTTCCTGACAGTCTGGTGGATGAAGCTGTTTGACAGTCTGGTGGATGAAGCTGTTTGACAGTCTGGTGGATGAAGCTGTTTGACAGTCTGGTGGATGAAGCTGTTTGACAGTCTGGTGGAGTGGGCCCGGAGGGCAGGAGGCTGAAGAGGCTGTGTGCGGGGTGGCTCGGGTCACCCACAATGCTGGACGCTCTGCGGGTGAGCCGGGTGTTAAAAATGTCCAGGAGGGAGGGGAGAGAGACACCAGCGATCCTCCCAGCTGCATTCACTATGCGCTGCAGGGCTTTCCTGTTCTGTTCAGCTCCCGTACCACACAGTGATGCAGCTGGTCAGAACACTCTCAGTGGCGCATCGGTAGAAGATGGTCATGATGGGTGGGGGGGATCCAGCTCTCCTCAGTTTGCGGAGGAAATAGAGGCGCTTCTGTGCCCTCTTTGCCAGTGATGCAGTATTCACTGTCCAGGAGAGGTCCTCACTGATGTGCACCCCCAGGAATTTGGTGCTGCTCACCTTCTCTACAGCAGCACCGTTGATGGACAGTGGGGGGTGCTGGGTGGGGCCTCTCCAGAAGTCAATAACAATCTCCTTGGTCTTTTCGACATTCAGAAGGAGATTGTTATCGCTGCACCACTGGGTCAGAAGGCTCACCTCACTCCTGTAGTTTGTCTCATCGTTATTAGAGATGAGATCCACCACAGTCGTATTGTCCGCAAACTTCACAATGTGATTGGTGCTGAACGCTGGTGAGCAGTTGTAGGTCAGCAGAGTGAAGAGCATCGGACTGAGCACACAGCCCTGGGGGGCTCCTGTGCTCAGTCTAATGCAGCTCGAGGTGTTTCTGCCGACCCGCACTGCCTGTGGCCTCTCACTGAGGAAGTCCAGCAGCCAATTCCACAGTGAGGTCTGAAGCCCCAGGTGGTCTAGTTTGGTAATGAGCTGCTGTGGGATTATAGTGTTGAATGCTGAACTGAAATCTATGAACAGCATTCTCACATATGAGTCTTTATTGTCCAGGCGGGTGAGGGCTGGGTGAAGAGCAGAACAGATTGCATCCTCAGTGGAGCGGTTGGCCCGGTATGCAAACTGGAATGGGTCCAGGGTGGGGGGTGGGGTGGTGGAGGGGTGGATTTAATGTGTGCCATGACTCACTGTTCAAAGCACTTCATTATGATGGGGGTCAGTGCAACAGGGCGATAGTCATTAAAAGTGTCTGGAGTGGACTTCTTTGGCACAGGAACGATGGGGATTGTTTTGAAGCTGGAGGGAACGACAGCCTGGCTCAGAGAAGGATTAAAGATGTCTGTGAAGACATCCTTGAGCTCCTCTGCACAGTCCTTCAACACACGACTAGGGATGTTGTCCGGGCCTGCAGCCTTGCGGGTGTTGATCCTGGAGAGTGTTCTCTTCACGCTGGCTGCAGACACACACAGTGGGGAGGTGGTGGAGTTTTTTGGGGCCGGGTGTCGTTTTGTGCCTCAAACCGTGCAAAGAAGCTGTTGAGGTCGTTGAGCAGGGTGATGTTGTTACAGGTCTGTGGCGGGGGTTTGTAGTCCGTGATGTTCTGGATGCCCTGCCACAGTCTCCGTGTGTCCCTGCTGTCTCTAAAGTGTCCGGTTATTTTCTGTGTGTATTTGTGTTTTGCTTCCCTGATGCCACGGAACAGGATGGTTCTTGCTGCCTTCAGATCCCCAGCTCTGAAGGCAGCGTTCCTGGCTCTCAACTGGTGAGGACTCTGGTGTAGACCTGGTGTAGTCTTGATTCAGTCCTGGTTTAGTCCCGGTTTAGTCCTGGTTTAGTCCTGGTTTAGTCCTGGTTCAGGCAAAAAAGGTGACGCTATGAGTAGGCTGTCGGAATGACAGCATCAAAAAGTGAATGATGGTATGTAGGGGTGGGGGTCTGTCAGAGTGGCGGTAAGTCGGAATAAGGATTGTACCCCCACTTAATGACATCAGAAGGTGGAACGGAGCATTTTGAGCTTTGGAGATATAGACAGACTAAATCCACAACTCCGGGTATGTTTTTGATTAGTTAAGTCCATTTTTATGAGTTGAGTCCATTTTTCTTAATATAGAATGTTACACAGTCTAACTTTTCTGGTGGGGATTGCTTTGTGCGCAATGCTTCACAGTCTGGCATTGTCTCTGTCTTGCACTGATATGCAAACATTGAAATAATGTTCTTTTTTAGCATCCAAAAGATTAAGGTAGCCTATTTACCTCTCAGAGGAAATGTGTCCTCTGCATTTGCCCCATCCTTCAGTGTCTCTGAGCTAAACCTGTATTTGCCCCATCCTTCAATGTGTCTGGGTTAAACCTGTCAGGAGCAGAGGATCAGGTGGAGGGCATGCATGTCTGAGGGACCTTGCAGCAGTAAGGTCAGATGCTTGTGCTAACAGTGTGTTTGTTGAGGCGTGTGGGAAGCTTCTCTGAGGAGGTCCTGGTCTGTGATGTAATCCTCAGAGCCGGTCCCTCTGCACATTCCACACTTCAGCCCCAGACTCCATGCGACATGAGCTCACTGTGTTTGTGATCAGAGGAGACTCATCTGTCTGCTCACAGTCACGCTAACGGAGCTAAAACAGGGTTAAAACGCCACACAGTCACGCTAACGGAGCTAAAACAGGGCTAAAACATGCCAAAGGCACATCACAGTCATGCTACGCACACGCTAACTAAGCTAAAACACATGGTTACACGCTGCTATTCCATAAACATTATTTTTCAAGCGTTCCACTACTTTGACATTTTATTTTTCATTGTCAAGAGTAGCGGCACTTTACTATTTTTCACTACTAGTTTCCGCTTTTCCAACATGAATAATATTAATGTGATAGGCTGTTATATGCTGCACTCCAATATATCATAAGATGCTTGGGCCGTTGCAAAGTACTTGATCAGAGAATACTTAGGTCATCAGACAGTTGGAGAACATCCTAACTGACAGCCCAGGGAAACAGTCATACATTTAAAAAAATAGCATCGGTCAGTCTTCAGGAAAATATCTAATCTAAAAAGGAGAGAAAATGAAAAATATGATGTGTAGGAATAGCGATACAAAAAAGTGTTGAAAAACTGGCACGTCTAAATAGAGCCATGTCGTATTGAAAAGATGTTGGAATAGGCGGTGAACCCCAAGATCACAGTCATGCAAAGAACACGCTAACCAAGTACATGACAAATCACAGTCACACTAAGGACATGCTAACACGCTAATGTACTTCAAACAAGCAAACTGTGTCACGGTCACTTTGCTAGCACGTTAACAGAACTAAAACTTGGAGCAGTAGCTCAGGTGGTTGAGTGTTTGACATTGATCCGAAGGTTGGCGGTTTGAATCCCGCTCTCAATATACACCATTGGTAGAGCAATGACAGCAAGACCCACAGGTTAGCTGTGTGATTCCAGCTCGTGCAGATGAATACTGTTGTTGTGTCTGTGGGCAAGACACTGGTGTATGAGTGAGTGGGTGAGTGGTTCCTTGATGTAAAGCGCTTTGAAGGTGGAAAGGCACTGTATAAAAATGTGTGTGACCATAAGAACAAGCAGCAGACATATCACAGTCACACTGAGGACATGCTAACAGAGCTAATGGAGCTAAAGTAGGGCTAAAACCATATCATAAGTCATGTCTCAATTCGCAGTGTGCACAGTTCAGAGTGTGGTTTTAAGGGCGCATATGTCCGCAGTCGTTTCCATGGAATTCGGGGCATGAACCAACTGTGCATCCATGCACTCTTCGCACAGTCATATAGCCCAGCATGCACCGCGCGCTACTTCTTCTATGGGAGAAAATGGAGTCAGCGGCTGCATCTGGTAGTTGTAGGACCCATTTTGCTGACGCCCATGCGGTCCACAGAGTACCCTCAAAACCACACTCTGAACTGTGCACACTGCAAATTGAGACATGGCTATAGTCTTATTGAGCCCATGGGAGGATGCTAACTGAGCTAAAATGGGGTAAAAACATGCAAAGACATAAGAAACATGCTAGGCTCATCAGTCATGCTAACAGATGCTAACAGGGCCTTGCAGAGAGGTGCAGACATCCCAAGCCTCCTGGACGTTCCGGGAGTCTCCCGGAAAATTATAGTGGCTCCCTGACGCCCGCGTGTCGGATAAAATATCCCAGATTTTAGACAATGTGGGGGGTGTCAACGACACTGTCAATGAGCTGCTGCTTGTGACTCCAGGGTGACCACATTGGGGTGATCAAAAAGGAGGACAGCTGGTTCGGGGGTGAAAAAAATGGTGATGTTTGTACTTTACAACCTTCGATTTCTGTTGGTGTTTGAGTTTAATATTACAATTCACTAGCAAGGACCACGCCAACAACATGATGCGATGAAGATATTCATTAATGAATGACGGTGGATGTCTGGATGAATAAGGCGGAGATGACTGGGTTGAGGGTGGGGGCTCCATCAAAATCGTCGATTGACCCAGCCGGAACGGGACCCCCCCTTTTTTTAGATGTTTTATGGCTGAAAGACGAACGAGATAGGGGTGGGAGGGAGGGTTCGAGTTAACGAGACGAACTGGAATGATGGAATTAGTAGCTACAAATAGCTTCCGGGAAATTAGAGGTGTGGTTACGGTAAACTGTGATTCACTGGTGAGGAGAAGAAGGTGGTTGAGGTGTGGTCCTGCTCCTGAATTTCAGTTAATCATTAACTCCATTTCACTAGCAAGGACCATGCCAACAACATGATGCGATGAAGATATTCATTAATGAATGACGGTGGATGTCTGGATAAATAAGGCGGAGATGGCTGGGGTGAGACTCAGGGTGAGGGCTCCATCTCAATAGTCGAACGGGACCCCCAAAAGATTTAAAAGGAGCATAAAGTGAAATGGGCCTGGAAGAGATCGTGGCGAATGTAAGTGAGATAGGCGCTAGAGGCCCAGCGACCAAAGGGTTGAATTTTTTCGGTCGGGTATGCCTGCCCTGGCAGTGGATGTAGCGGCGCTGATGCTGAAAGAATGGAAAACAGATAGGGAGCTATGCCGGAAGAGCATAAGATTTCTTTGAAATGTTTAGTGAACCAGAATCTGGAAGCCATCTTGCCCATTTCCGTAGTGAAGAGCGGATTGTCATAGGAGGAATTGGAGGCGCGTTGGAAAGCGAAGTATTTAACGAAAGGTTCGTATGGACTTAGTCGGAGAGTCGAGGCAAAAGAGGTGGCTAGGGAAGGGGTTTCCCAACTGATCCGTTTCCCTCCTGCGGAGAGTAAAGACGAGCAAGTCATAAGAATGTATGGCGAGATCCGAAAGCCTAGGGTGAAGATGCATGATGTCGGAGTGAATTCCAAACAGTGGAGAAAGCCGAAGAAGGCTAGAAGGAACCTGCATTTGAGGGTAAGGTCCGTGGAAGGAGAGAGGTATCCGAAGCGCAGTGTGTGAATGCAACGGTAGAGGAGGTCTGATGGAAGTGGTAGGCATTGAGGAGGAAGATGAGGTACGGCTTTTAGCAGTCCTTAAATCAGCACGGAAACGTGGGAATGTGAGAGACTGGCAGTCCTTGCTGGAAGTCAGCTTGTATATGAGGTTTATTCCTGAGAGGTAAGCCTGGATGGTGGAGATGCGGATGTTCCTGGAGTGGCACGAGAAGGTGATGAAATTGCAGATGGTGGTGATGCCAGAGGAGCAAGGGGGAAGATTGATGAAGATTGAGGAAAGCTTTGATGGATGTCTTCAGGAGAAGACTGAATTCATCATTAAAGGGGATGCTATTCCAGGAATTCAGGACATGTTTACGCAGGCGCACGTCGGTCCTGCAAGCGTCTGAGGAATGATGCGGATGGCGTAGTTAAGGTGACCATAAGGAGTTGTCTCTTGGTGCACGAGGTTGTTAGTCGGGAGTAAAACTGGGTCGAAACGATGTGGAATGAATGGTTTAGGAGCTGATGTTTGTGAAGAACTGCGAGAAGATAATGTGACATGAGATGGTAAGTAAGGTTAAGATGGAACACGTAGTTGAAGGAGATCGATGAAACTGGAGTTAGAGTGTCTTGAATGGTGGACTGGAGGAGATTAAAGTGGGTTGCAGGATTGCAATTGCTGGAGGAAAGGTATTACATTGAAAGTGCTGTTGACTGAACTATTATTGGTAGAATGAATGGGAATGCCCAGATTAGTCAGACCCCCACAGAATGGTGGAACGGTAGGGCAGAGTTCCAATGAAGCTGAAGGCTAATTGTGCGATTCGAGGGCTCTGGAAGCTATGCAGAAGCCAACTACTGCCGGAGATTAAACACTGGAGAACCTGGAGCTGCGTCGTGAAGGTGCCATGGGGAAGAATGAGTCAGGAGTGATGTAGAGAAACTGTGGCATGGAGGGTCTCCTCCCCTGACAGAGGAGCTGGACCTTCGCTGGAATGGGGTTGCACACACTGGCGCGGATAGCTGATGGAGGTGATAACGCTGATGAGTGTGCTTCAGCATGGGTGCGGATGGCAAGCATGTGAACCTGTAGGTGAAGGAAGCATGGCTCGAATGTTGAATTATGAAACAAGGGTCGGATGGATGAGGGATGAGGGTCGGAGGGATGGGTCGGGAGAGAGGGAGGCAGAGAGAGGCGGAGAGAGGGAGACCCATCGTGGGTCAGGAGAGAGAGGCAGAGAAAGACCCGTCGTGGGTCAAGAGACCCATCGTGGGCCGAAAGGGAGACCCTTTGTGGGTCGGGAAACCTGACGTGAGAGCCGGGTGAGCTGTCGTGAGAGCCGGTGAGCCATCGTGTTGTCGTGCAAGCCATCGCGAGAGCTGCGCGAGCCGTCATGCAGTCGTGAGAGGCGGACGAGGCGGCGGCCATCATGCTGTCATGAGAGCCGGCGGGCCATCGTGCCATTGTAAGAGCCGGCGAACCATCGTGAGAGTCTGCGAGCCATCAGTCGTCTTGGAACCTGTGGAATAGCTGAGGACCTGAGGGTGGAGGTGCATATTGGGGGTGTTCGCAGGGTGGCTACGGGTTGAACGCTGGACGTTGTGGGTGAATTTGGAGACAGTATTAGTAGTTGCGACATGAGAGCAGAGAATGATGAAGGATTGCGATGATGTAGCATGAGCAGGGGGAGGTGAGGACTAGATGGCAAGAGCATCGCTGAGGACACATATAGGATAGAACGGTGGAGAAGTCGTGAGCTGACGTCGATGGTAGGATTTTTGATCGGGAAAGAGGTTGTGAGCCAAGATGCTGTAGCCCAGGGTGAGGGCAGAGCTGGGAGGGGCTGAATAGTGTGACACGTGACGACGGCTTAAGCTAGCTTGTAATGGATGACGTGAGCCGCCTGAGCTATAAGAGCGCGAGACAGCAAGGGCCGGAATATGAATTGATGGCGAGCAGATGTAAAGACAGCTAGTGTACGTCAAAATTGCGTGAGCAGCACGACCTGAAATGGAGTGAGCGACGTGAGTCGATGGGTGCTGAATATCGGAATAGCAGAGAGTGGGAGTTGAGACTACTTAGCTAGCATGTGATGGAATGGTGTGAGCTAGCATGAGTTGCATGAGTTAGAATGGTCAGATGCGTGTCGGTAGGAGACGATACAAGATTACAGTGTGCCAATGCAGAGACGGGTTAAGCGAACAAATGAATTGGTATGACATTTCGGAGCGCGAACGAGAATAGTGTGAGTGGGTGTGGTGACTTGTGTAGGCTGCAACAGAGAAAAACGTTTGGGTGTTGGGGAAGGGGAGGGGGATAGAGCAGAAGAAGGGAAACGGATTAGAGGCTCTGCCTAACGTGGGTAGAGCGCGAGAAGCCATCTAACTCATGATGACTGAAAACAAGAAACAAGATGGGGAGAAGATGCATGTGCATGGGGGATTGTGCAGCCTGTGAGACGGGGACAAGAAGAATGAGGCACAAAGGGAGCAGGTACAGATGCAGGTACAGATGATATGAGAGAATTCAAATGAGACTGCACAGTAGACAGAAGACATTTACCGGCGACTGGTGGTGATGCTACTTAGCCCCCAGCCGGGGGAGCTATGAGACTGTAGTGGAGGAGAGGTTGGAGTGGCGATGTCTGCAGCTGCGTGCAGGAAACTTGGTGGGAACCCGGAAACTCGTTCGTCTCGTTCCAGAGCACCGAGGTTACATTCTTGATCTAAACTGTTGAAGGTCCTGTCTTGATGTGTCAGCCTGAAGGGGCACGGTGGGTGCTGGGCAGTACCGAACGCTGTGGTTGCTGGAGGCTGGGCCGCGCCATGGTTGCTGGAGCCGGGCTGTGCGCTGAGCGCTGGGCAGCACGAACGCCTACATGAGGAGGGAAAGGTGACTAGAGGGACAACGTGGATATCCCGTATATGCTGCCAGCAACAGAGATATATAGACAGTGGATGCACGGTGCTCCTTGGAGGCAGAGGTCCGTTGTGTGAGCGTGCCTGGAGCATTTGCTGGGCAGCGCGGGCCGCAGGCTGAACACCAGCCGGCGGTTCTTACCGCGGAGCGGACATGCAATGGAAGATCCTCCGGCGGCAGATCTCTGAATGGGATCCTCGTGGGATCCGTCGCGGAGTGAGGAATTCGCAAACTGGAGGGGAATGAGGAAACGTGTGACAGGTCGGTGTTTGAATCTGACGGGTTGTTAGCAGCTCGGCTCGATCAAGCTGACGCGATCGAGAGCTGTTGAGTTAACGAGACAAACTGGAATGATGGGATGAGCAGCTACAAATAGCTTCTGGGAAATTAGAGGTGTGGTAATGGTGAACTGTGATTCGCTGGTGAGGAGGAGAAGGCGGTTGAGGCGTGGTCCTGCTCCTGAATTTCAGTTCATCATATTAACTCCATATGTGTGATATTATGTGTATCAGAGGTCTGGGGTCCTCACCAGAGGAATTTTGAACAGATTACTGTATTTCCCTGTATTTTAGAGGTCGACTAAGCAATAGCTCAATATAAGCCAAAGTAACCTATATTTATTTTTTCATGGGTTATTTTCCTGACAGTGTTTATGTCCCCATTTACAGTGGCCGACAGGGGTCAAACGCACTGCAATGGCCCAATGCATCTCAGTTACAGAAAACAGCTTCAGGTACAGAAACAATGCAAACAAACACAAGTTTAAAAAATGAGGTACAAACAAAGAACAAGGTGCAAATGATAAAAAACATCCTGCAAGAAACAAAGACAAATGTATCATCGTCAAATGTGCTACAAATAGAGAAACCAAGAAAACCAAGAAAGGATCTGCCTATAGCCAGGAAGCCTATAGCCATGTCCCAGTTCCCAGAGTGCACGGTTCGGAGCATGGTTTGAAGGGCATGTGCGTCACATCTGGCACGACAACTGCTGTCTTATTTCTTTTGTGTACCATGCACAGTTAACATGCGGTCCGAAGACCGCAATCGTCTCCATGGATATCGGGGCGCGGACCAAGCGTGTGAAAATGCACGCTGCGCGCACTCATATATCCCAGCATGCACCGCGCGCTACTTCTTCTGAAAATGGAGTCGGCGGCTGCTTCCCGTAGTTGCGAGACCTGTTGCATTTTGCAGACGGCCATGCGGTCCGCGGAGTGCAGTCAGGGCTATTATCTAGTTTAAAGAAAGAGACAGAAAACGGCCAACTGACTATAAACTACAGCGAGAACAAATTATTGTTACGGTAATGTGGCTTTTATTTTATTATATTCACTTTTATATTGTTTATAAATAATATATGATACAAGGAGACATTCAATTTGTATCCTTGTATCCTTGTATCCTTGTATCATGGATTCTACCTGGACGACTGAGGGACTCTTCACACATCTTATAAATAATATAAATATAGCTGTAGAATGATGTAGTGCGTTGTACAGCGATTACTGCATCCAGCCTCTCCACAGCAGCTATGTCTTCATAATAATACACTCAATAAATGTAGGTCTATTTTCTGATCAATAGCAGTCTAGCAGTCTGTGCCCTCACTGTGAGCGCACACAGGAGCGAGGAGGGGGAAGGCGGAGTTTAGACAAACGCTCTTGCAGAAGCACTGGTGACTGTATCCATGGAAGTATAATACGTTCTTAATAAGAGCCATGATTATATCTGACCAGATGAGCCAAGACTGGAGTCAACACTAAGATAAGTGTCCCACTCAAAGCTGTCGACTGATAAGAGTCAAAATCCCAGACATTTTGGGCTAATTCAAAAATTCCTCCCAGATGATTTTTGGGTCCCAAAAAGAAGACATGTCTGGTCACCCTACATGACCCTTATCTCAGGATCAGGAGCAGACAAGAGACCACTGAGGAGGCTCTTCTAACTCCAACATACCTGGAATTGTGTTTTGTTTCCTTCACACATGTTTGAGTAACCCTTTACAGAACAGTTTTTTTTTTTTTTTTCCGCATCCTAAATATACAGGGTTAAAAGATTCTAAACTTTTATTGTCATATGCACAGTAAAGAAACACGTTTCCCTGTACAATGAAATTCTTACTTTGCTGCCCACCCTGGATGCCAAGAGCATGCAAAAAATTAAAATAGATAAATAAGATAAAGAGAGCATGTCAAAAAGTATAATCAAATAGAAACATGATAAAAGGAGAAATTCAATTTGTCAACTGGACAAAGTTTGTTTGGTCGAAAACGTTTCGCCGCTCATCCGAGAGGCTTCGTCAGTTCTGGTTCGAGTGCTGGTTAGACCCTGTTTATATCTAGCTGCAGGGAGGAGCTCACTACACTGAAAAAACTCTGAAACTAATTTGTTTTTGAGATTCTCTCTTTTGTTTTTCGAATTTCTCTGGCGTCTAGTTTAGCATACCTATTCAACCCTAACGACCGTCTCCACCCCTCTGGCCCTGACCTGTCTGCCCTATTGTTTCTTTTGTCTGTTTTGACTTTGGTTTGAGAATCGAATTATAGATGGGAGACAAGTTATGTCTGACTCCCCCATTTCTGTTTAAAGAAGGATTCTCTTGTTTGACAAAAATTGCCTCTTTAACTCCCCTCTCAAACCAGTTCTTTTCCCTGGCTAAGATCTGAACCTCACTGTCCTCAAAAGAATGGTCCCGGATAAACAGTGGCTAATGAGGTCTCCTCTCCTTCTTCATGTCCACTATCATCTCCTTGGTCTCGTCTGTGTTGAGAGTGAGGTTGTTGTCCCTGCACCATGTCACCAGACTGTCCACCTCCCTCCTGTATGCCGCCTTGTCTCCGCCTGTGATACGACCTATCACAGCGGTGTCGTCAGCAAACTTCAGGATGATGTTCTCTGGGTGGGATGCGACACAGTTGTGGGTGAACAGGGTGTAGAGGATGGGGCTGAGGACGCAGCCCTGTGGGGTTCCGTTGTTAGTGGTGATGCTGGCTGAAGTTTGTGTGTTAATCATGTGTGAACAAAACAAAACACAACTCCAGGTCTGTCTGTGATGAGGAAAATACATTATATAACATAAATCAAAAAATAACATAATATGGACTCTTGGTTTATGGTTGGTTTAGATCTGGACTTTTTTACATGGTTGATTTTTTTACGTGATTGATTTGACTGCCCAAAATGATGAGATCATGGTTACAACTGGTCTCAGACCTGTGTAAAACCCGTCTCTCTCTACTCCTCCTCTGTGGACTGTGTGGGTTACTTCCACACACAGAGCCTCAGTCATGGACACAAAAGCAGATGAGACTTTGTGATGACAGTATTTCATAATGACATCAGGACAAAAGATGAAGAGAAACTATTGAAAACACTCTAACAACACGTCAGAGGGCAGGAAGTGTAGAAGCATTCCAACAGAGATGAGCCGTCAGGGAGACTGTCGTCTGGGTGACAGTGATTCAGTGTGAAGAATAGTGGTCCCTCAGCTCGAAGGTCAGGTTCTGTGGTTGTGTCGTTAAACAAGCCCCACCCACATGCCTATTAAAGTGGTGCGTATGTGTGTGCGTGCCTGTTTATGTGTGCATGTGTGTGTGTTGGTGGTGCAGATTGGCAGCTTCACTTCCATCAATCCAGAATAAGTTGAAATGCATTAGTGTAGGACGTTATCACTATATTCATCAGGAAAATATGAAGAACTAACAGAACATTAAATGACATGCATTTTATTGTGTGTACATTTATTTTGGACGGTTCTTAGAGCACTGAAATGATAGAAGTCTGGTGACTACACTTTAAAAACACTGAGGATCTTTGTAGATTAAACAGTGATATAAGAGGAGACTGAATCTGGAGTATTACTGAAAGACACAACAAAAACTCCAGGTATGTTCATGAATACAGAAACTACTTTATAACTTTTCACAATGGAGACAGGCACATTTAAAGGGCCCATATGACACTGTTTTCTCATCTGCTCATCACAAACACACCTGGAGTTGTGTTTTGTTTCATTCACACATGTTTAACACACAAACCTGCAGATTTAGACTTTAGAGTTCTTCTCTCAAGCAGAAAACACTCCACACAAGATGAAACAGAGCATTATGAGTTTTGGAGATGATAATAAAAATAGGACCTTTAAAAGCCCCAACATGTGAGGTCACAGAGAGAAAACACACTGTATTCTGAATGGCTGTGGTCACTGTTGTTGAAGGTGTGTGTGTGTGTGTGTGTGTGTGTGTGTCTCTGTGTGTATTCACTAACACATGTTTACAGCTGTTCCAGCTCAGATGTAATTGTTATTTTCTTGTTTTAGTGGACTTATATCTCAGCTGGTGGTCTCCCCTCCTCCAGTGAACACTACCTCACTGTTTTACACAGGCCGAAGGAGAGGAGCCCGACAGTGAATGCTGTTACTTCAAAATAATAATTTCCTTACTATTGAGCACACCTGAATATAATCCGCATCAATAATTTGATTTTTGTACATATATAGGCCGCACCTGTCTTTAAGCTGCAGGTGTCCACATCTTCAAGAACGTTTTCAAGTTCGGACCATCTGCCTTTCTTGCGTCTGAAAGCTTTTGTCATCTTTTTACATTGTCACGCTGCCATCACCAGCATCTCACCACCGACTCATCGATGCCAAGCTCACATGCATCAGCTCTATTTCCTTCTTTGACAGTCAGATCGATTGCCTTTAACTTCAAAGCTGCATCATGTGTATTCTTCGTGTGTTTTCCAGGGTGTGTGCATGAAGCGCAAAATAACTGTTCAAAACAAAATCAAACTAGCATCTTCCTCGGCCGTCGTCTCTTCACCTGTCCGTCTCGCTCTTGCACCCCTGTCACTTGAGTCGCTGTCCAGTCTGGATCATGTCAGTGTCTGGGATCATGTCTGTGTCTCGTAGGATTTCAGCAGATTTCAGGCTCTCCTGGGGGGCGGGGATAGGTGTATCGATCAGGTATGAGTGGATGTCTGTCTATTGAAGTTTGAGACGTTTCTTCTCGTCATTTATGCACTCACCTGCATTTAACACATACAGATCATTAAAACATTAATGTTCATTTAGCATCTGAACTTATTTTATCGCATGGCGATAAACTGTTTTAGCGCTGACAGCAAGCAGGGTCGGTCTGCAGCATGGGCATTCTAGACATGCCACAGAAAGTCCCCAATGGGTATTCCTGTAGTGTTTAATCAACCAGTCAGGAAGACTCTGCTTTCCTGTTTCTTTTTGGCTAAAGTTTCTAACAGTCTCCAAAACTAGGCATTGTGTTTTTGTCACGTATCACAAAGCACATTTGTTTCTTTCAATCTAAACGTCATTCAAAGTGAAGATGTAAAGAACATTAAGCAGCCGTGTTGATTGTTTGTTTAACACATTAATGCAGCAAATTCAAGCAGCAGTAAGTAAGATGGTATAAGAATACATTTGAGTTTGGTCACTGTTCTCCATATGTCTTCCTTTCACTGTAGTTCCATTGTTCAGCACTGCCCAGTGGTCAGAAGCTGCTTTTACAAAGATGCCAGAACCAGGGGGGCACACTGCTCCACTGCCCTTTCTGTCCACAGTACAAGGGTGACTATGTCAGGGTGGAAACCCACATGCAAAGCCATCTAAAAACTGTTGTACATCATGGAGGTATGTTTTAGATTGACCGATAAACCTTTGTTGTTAGGCCCGGGTACATACACATAAAATCATGTTTACACACTATAAGCAAAACGCATGTACAGTATACACAGAGAGAAGTATTCAAGTAACACACAGTGCACAATCTGCATCACAATCACAAGTGTTCATCTTCTACTGCACACTGCCTCATTACCTCATGTACTGCACACAGACTACAACATACTGCATATCCTATATCATGTACTGCACACAGCCTACAACATACTGCATATCCTATATCATGTACTGCACACAGCCTACAACATACTGCATATCCTATATCATGTACTGCACACAGCCTACAACATACTGCATATCCTATATCATGTACTGCACACAGCCTACAACATACTGCATATCCTATATCATGTACTGCACACAGACTACAACATATCCTATATCATGTACTGCACACAGCCTACAACATACTGCATATCCTATATCATGTACTGCACACAGCCTACAACATACTGCATATCCTGTATCAGTGGTTCTCAACCTTTTTTTCTTGAAGCCCCCCTTGCCTATGTCCAAGACAAGCCAGGCCCCCCCAACCCCAAATCCTACCCGGATATACACACTAAAAGAAAAAAAGTGAAATAAAAAAAACTAAAAACTTTTATTTGCAAAAATTCTTCCTTAAATGTGATCAGGTGTATTTACCAGTTCTCTGTTTAAAACCCACAGTTTCATTTTTGACAGCCAAACAGAACAGGTATACCCCATTAGAACAGAAAAATAATGACTCATTGTTGGGATTCTATCATTTCAATGTGCACAAATATAATTTTGGTAGAGTCACAACCTCAACGCAGATGGAACTGTGCGCACCCCCTGCGATCTCTAGCGGCCCCATAGGGGGGGGCATGGACCCCAGGATGAGAACCACTGTCCTATATCATGGCCTTCCTTTAAATATTGTCCCATCAGTATAGTAAATAAAGAAATTAATGCAGACACTCATAAATACACACATAGACCACATATCCCTCCACCAATTAGGTAGTCATTTAACAGTAACAGTGGGCCCATTCATGGCCAGAAAAAAAACATCTGGCACGAACCACCAAATTAGGTGTGCACTGGATGACTTATCCAAAGCACAGGAGTGGTTTTGTTACATCTGACTGTGCCCATATTCAGTCAGTGATGTACTGTTCGCCACTCCTCACTCACTCTTGAGGAAGATTACCTCAGAGAAAGTGGTTCAGTGAAGAGAAAAAAAAGATATGTCTCCAGAAACTAGCCGCAGGCATCCCTTTCTGTACTGAGGTTCAAGTTGGAAGCTCTTCTGTTTATGAGCCACTCCTCTCCTACTGTAACCACTTTGGCAGAATGATAGTTATGTTTGATCTAGTGAAAAATACATGGCACTGTCATTGTGCTACAGGAAAACAGGCTTTTATTCACAAGTGCATTGCCAAGTGGATATTTATTCCACACAATGAAGGAGCATTTTGAAAATACAGTACAAATGGTGAGGCTGAAGAAGAAGAAGAAGAAGAAACGGCACATTGAAAATGTATCGGAGTAAAAGTATGCAATTAAATTCAGAAATGTAGTGAAGTAAAAGTAAAAGTTATCTTTTTTTTTAAAAAACGGGGCTCTCAAGTCTCATGCATTGAGAGTGTGACACACGCCACACATGGTATTTCTCACGCACAGCGCTTCTGTGCCCAGAAAATCGGTTAGATAATGCAGGCACCGCGCGTTTTCAGCTGCTCCTTGGGAAAAAATGTTCACTCGCTGGGCTTAGCTGGGCGCTCTCAGTGTGTCCGTGTAAATGATAAAGTGTCTCAGTTGAAAGAGTGTACGGTGGGAGTTCCACAAGGATCAATCCTTGGCCCATTGTTGTTCAGCTTGTATATTAATGACCTCCCATCCGTGTGTGACAACATTGGCGTTCAGATGTACGCTGATGACAAGGATTGGAAGGACCATGAACAAGTGGCAGTTAACTTATCAATAGCAATGGAAAACATTGCAAAATGGTTGAATGATTCCTGTCTAACACTAAATGTTGGTAAAACAGCAACAACGTTTTTCTCAACAAAACAAAATAAAAAAAGTGTACCCCCTAGTGACAGTAAACAGAGAAATTATCAAAAATGTTGAAGAATTTAGATATCTGGGAGTAATTTTAGATGACAGACTAAGTTTTAAGAAACATGTCAAAAAGGTTTGTCAAACAGTAAAATATAATCTGTCCACTTTTAAATCTATACGAAACTCTTTAACAAAACAAGGAGCAAAAACCTATTTAAATGCAATGATCCTGCCTCACTTAATGTTTGGTGTCTCCTGTTGGTCACAAGCCAATCAAACCACGATAAAACCTTTAGAATTTCTTTATAAACAAGCTATTAGGATTCGAGATAAGAAACCGCAACACTATCATCACTGTTAAATATTAGCGAAACGTGAAATACTCAACTTTGAGTATACGATCAAATCAGCCAATCTTAGATTATTATTCAAGATCATTAATAATGTGGCACCTCCACCACTGAAAAGGTTTGTCGAATTAACATCTGACCAAATGGTCCGGACCACCAGGTCAGTGGTTAGTGGCAAATGTACAAAACCAAAACGTAAAACATCACTGGGACAATCTGCATTTTCTGTTAAAACAATCTCAGAATGGAACAAACTTTCCACTGAGCTAAAACTGTGCAAAGACCTCAAACAATTTAGTGTAGGAATCAATTGACATTTCTTAAGAACACAAACCTGTCAGCATTAAGACAAACCTGAGAAGGGGATGGGAATCCATTTTACCTCATGAAAAATGTACCTTTGATGAAATGTGAAATGTTTTATGAAATGAATTGTTTTATGCTATGTTTAATGTTTTGTCATGTTGTGTGTCTCTGGGACTGCAGATGGAAATTAGCATGAAGAGCTATAGTCTGGTACAAAGTATCTTCATTGTTTTTGATTAATGCTCCTGTAGATGGTCCCTGTCAAATAAATCAAAGAAAGAAACAAACACACTGCACTATCTACACACACACACACGCAAGCACACACACCTGACTTTTCAGCATTTTTTAAAAATAAATCTCCCTCTCTATTTATGGACCTGTCTTACATCTCTCGACGCATAATATTCCTCTCTCCCCTCACTACCCTTCACCCCCTGCCATTATGTAAGACCTCTCACACAAACCAGCACACTGCTTCACCTCCCCAGTAACACCAATCACCAATAATCTCTGTGTATAGTACACACAGCACACTGGGCCTCTTACATACACACAGCACACTGTGTATGTACCATATAAACGTGTTGTCTCTCTTTTTTAAATTCTATCCAAACAATACAGCACTTGGCAATTACACCTTCAATTTCATTACAGGTCCATGCCATCTGCAAACTCTGTAAGGAGTGCCGCAGTGATTCCAAGGGCTTGAAAATGGAACTGAGCTTGCATTTAAGAGAAGAGATGGCCACTACAAGCAAGTGTGATAAAATATTTCAGAAGGTTTGAGGTGCATCTGATAAGTTTAAATAACTGTCTCAACACAAGTGTTTATCACAACCGTGTTAATCCTTTGGACTATTTACTGGTAATGTAGTTAGACATCAGTGAGTACCATCTTTCTACCACAGGAGGCTGGTTGGTACTTACACTATATTACCAAAAGTATTCACTCACCTGCCTTGACTCATACTATGAAGTGAAGTGCCATCCCATTCCTAACCCATAGAGTTCAATATGATGTCGGTCCACCTTTTGCAGCTATTACAGCTTCAACTCTTCTGGGAAGACTGTCCACAAGGTTGAGGAGAGTGTTTATAGGAATTTTTGACCATTCTTCCAAAAGCGCATTGGTGAGGTCACACACTGATGTTGGTCGAGAAGGCCTGGCTCTCAGTCTCCGCTCTAATTCATCCCAAAGGTGTTCTATCGGGTTCAGGTCAGGACTCTGTGCAGGCCAGTCAAGTTCATCCACACCAGACTCCGTCATCCATGTCTTTATGGACCCTGCTTTGTGCACTGGTGCACAGTCATGTTGGAAGAGGAAGGGGCCCGCTCCAGACTGTTCCCACAAGGTTGGGAGCATGGAATTGTCCAAAATGTTTTGGTATCCTGAAGCATTCAAAGTTCCTTTCACTGGAACTAAGGGCCCAAGCCCTGTGGCCAGGCCAAGTGATTAGGACACCTGATTATGATCATTTGAATGGGTGAGCGAATACTTTTGGTAATATAGTGTATATGCCCCTCGGGACAAATTCAGGGCAGAAAGTCCACAAGACTTTGCAGACTTGTTGCTGTCGTGGAAACATGCCAAATATTATCTACGATTTTGCTTGATGGCTTGCCATACACGTTAACCTGAGAGAACCTGACGTGGTCCCTTTCAGCCCTCATGAGGGTCGACTTCTGGACTCCACCCCTGAAAACCTGCAGTGAGCATCTGAAGGAGGCAAAGTCAGTTTACCCTGGCTCAAAACCAAGGAAACTTCCCCAGATCTAAATGGCCATTCTTTGGGTCCATAGAGCACTACTGTCTCTATGACACCTTCCACAAGAAAAACACAAAATACCCAAAAGATTTCCTCCAAAGTTTAAGGATGGTACCAGAGCTTTCTGGAAAAATAAACAGCCAAGTAGCTGAACAGCTGATCTCCATCATGAAGAAAAACAATTACTTCATGACTATGCTGTCTCCTTCTGCACATGTCTTCACGATGCGAAATATAATCCATCATTATAATCAACGGAGAAACAAGACAGTCATTAAAGAAACTGACATTCCACTGACTGTCAGTGAATATGGACAGGCAGAATTCTGCCTCTTGCCCTCTTCTCCCAGACATACATAATGCCATGGACACTTCACAGATTAACAGAATTAGACCCAAATTTCCCACCATAATGTCAGCGACATTTTCAAATTGTTTTCACTAGTGATTGTATACAGTACACACAGTATATGTTTCCAATAATACATTCTATGTTTTTGTCTGTCTCTGATTTCAGCTGTCATTCATTTTCTTCTGCTTTTCCATTTCATGGGTCACGGAGGCAGCAGTCCAAGCAGATCTGCACCAGCCCCCATGAATCCTCCTGCGGGTGGTCCACAGGCCTTGATGTACAGTATCTTCTGCCATGGGGGCTACCAGTGTCCGCAGACACTGGGGGCGAGGTGGGGTTAAGTGTCTTGCCCAAGGACACAACGGCAGCGCTCATCTGTGGGAGCTGGGATCACACACATTCAACTCGTCAAGAGTGGGATCACTAGATCACCCCTGGATCACTAGACAAGCGCTCTACCACCTGAGCTACTGCCGTTGTCCCGTCGAAATGGGCCGCCCCGTCAGAATGAGCTCCAAGCGCTACTGCGCATGCGCGCGCATGCGCAAACCACCCCTGAGTGTTGTTCCCTTTAAATGCCATCGAGCTTGGCTCCAGAGGCAGAAGTTGAGTTGCTTTCTACAGAAGTGGACTTGTTTTCAACAATTGCAACGCAAGTAAGTAACATTTTAACATTTTATTGGATTTATTGTATGTTACAACCAACATACAACCAATTACATTTAACAATGTATTGGATTTATTGTATGTTATAACCAATTACGCACGTAAGGAATGATAATTTGCGGCAGATACCTACGTCAAATGATAATAGTTTGGATTTAACATTTGACTGCATCGTTATGGTTTTTATTACATCGTATTTTGTTATTTTGTTTCTATGTGAACGTAGAAAACGTTGTAACTTTGTTTAGAAAGGCGCTGTGTATAATTAGCCTTATTTTGTCTTTTACAGTTTCTTACATTTGTGAACAAAACTATGGAGAGATCCAAGCAAGTGTTTCAGTTCCTGACAAGTGGGGAATACCCAGTTTTCCCGTCCGAAGTTCCTATTGACATGCCAGCTGAGGGGAAAATGAAAAAGTGTATGAAAAGCGCTTTATAAATATTGTTTGATTGATTGATTGATTGATATTTTTGTAAATATAAATATATTTGTAAATGTTTCTTCTGTTGTCCCTTTTCCTGTCCTCATAAATCATGAATAAGAGACAAGCCTTATTTGACAGATAATATAAGCGTGTCAGAATGAGCTCTGTACAGTCAGAGCCTAATTTGACAGATAATATAAGCGTGTCGAAATGAACTGTCCATGCCCATTATAAAAGAGTTGGAATTTTACATACTAAAGACACCGTATGCAAACAGCAAACAGCATACAACTCTCTAATCCTATCTAATCTAAAACTGCAGACGTATTTGTCGTAGTACGTATTTGTCAAGTACAAACGCCACAATTTTGGATGTCATTGAGTGCAATGTTCAAAATGTGCACAAAACTGTTATAATTTTTAAAATGTTTCGGTAACACTTTATAATAACGGTCGCTTATAAAGCATTAGTAACACTTAGTAAATAATGAACTAATTATTACTAATTATTTTACAAAACATTTACAAATATTTGTTCATGAGTAAGAAATACTTAGTAAATAATGAACTAATTATTTTACAAAACATTTACAAATATTTGTTAATGAGTTAGAAATATATTAAATATTTGTTAATGAGTAAGAAATAATCAATTTAATCTCGCCAGAAAGACCCATTGAAAGGAGATATTATGACACGCATGGTCCCTCCCACTCAACCAATCCTAAAAATACAAATAATTATCTATAATTATTTGTATTTTTACAAATAATTAGCTTTGAATCTATACAACTGTAAACAACTCACGCATACAACTGTAAACGAAAAACGGCGTATTTCGACGTAAGGCGGCCTATTTCGACGGGGGGGCGTAACCCGATAGACATCGCCGTCAAAATAGGTCAGTGGTGGGCTCATTCTGACGAGGCGGCCCATATCGACAGTACACTGTCCCTGATTTCAGCTGTTCAAATTGGAGAAAACCACCACATTCAAGACTCTCTCAAAGAGTAAGGTGTAATAGTAGTATTTTCCAATCAGCGTCTTCAGTCATGCATGTATATAATCTTATGCATATTTCCCCATAGCTAGACTGTGTTAGATATTAATGGCAACCCACACGAGCTAATTGTCCTAGCCAACTCTCAGATCAACAGAAGGTCAGACATTTGGACACTTGGCGTGGAAAGAGATGTAGAAGCAACAACAAGTATAAACTTGGAGTCTTTTCTTTTATTTGTATTTATTTGTTGACTTACAGTATGAATAATCTTATTGTTTCCTTTTAGATTGCAAATTCTTGTTTCAACATACATACATCACAAACACTGCAAATGAACACGTAAGTCATTGGTTTATTCATTATAAGAAATGCCCCTGCGCTGTGATTTTGGTGTTTTCAACAGCTGTGTTTGATATAGTGAAGGCAAAATATGTTTCTATGTGTTTTTATTAAAGAGAGCATAGCAACCATTGCTGAGGATGCCTATGTGGTATTTACGTGGCTTCATCCATTATCAGCCAGTCCTGCTGATTCCATGATTGTGAGTAGTGATGTAAAATAATTTGTATCTACCTTGTCTCTCTACCTATTTGTATTTACCTCATATCCTTCAAGTTCCTTTTTGAAAAGTTTTGTTTTTGTCTCCAGTGTGACTTTGCATTCAAGGATGTTGTAATTACTATTTTAATACAGCTATCATCCTTACATTATTATTACACACTGGTGCTGGGAAGTGATTCTGAAGAATGCAAAAAGACAAAAAGACTGGAATTTATTTTTATTCTAATATGAAATGGCCACAAATCAAATATAATTTATTTACACACATATTTCTTCAATCAGTTGCCTTGCCTAGGGTAAGTCAAGAGCTTAGTCTACTAGACAAATAAAACATCCATGATATAAGGCTGATTAGCTCAGAAGTTAGATAATGGCTGACTGAGAAACATCAGCTGCGAAGTGCTTTATGATTGAAATTGGGTCCATGTCTTGCTATTCCATGAAATTAAACTAACTGAAATAAACTAAGGAAATGATGGTGGACTTCAGGAGACAGCGTGTAGACCAGCATCCCCACATCTTCATCAACAACGCTGAGGTGGAGCAGGTCAGCAGTTTTAAGTTCCTTAGGGTCCACATCACTGAGGATCTGTCCTGGACAATACATACAGACAGTGTGGTTAAGAAAGCCCGACAAAGACTCTACTTCCTGAGGAAGTTGAGGAAGTTTGGTATGAACACCAGCATCCTCACAAACTTCTACAGGTGCACCATGGAGAGCCTGCTGACGGGCTGCATCACAGTGTGGTATGGGAACTGCACCGCTCAGAGCCGCAAAGCACTACAGAGGGTGGTGCGAGCGGCAGAGGACATCACTGGCAGCAGTCTCCCCTCCATCCAGGACATTTACCACAGCAGGGGTCTGCGTAAAGCACACAGCATCACTAAGGACCATACTCATCCGGCACAAGGACTCTTCCGTCTGCTACCCTCTGGTAGACGATACAGGAGCCTGCCAGCACGCACAAAAACACTCAAAGACAGATATTACCCCCAAGCTGTCAGACTACTGAACTCTGGGTAATACTGCACTAAACTACTTTTAGTAATGCAGAATATGTTTACTGCTGCTGCTCTGTATGAATGTATCATGTTTGTCACTACCTCACTGTAAATTACCTGTGCAAAAACCTGGAAACAGGAGGGATGACCCAAAATGCAGGACTACTGTTTAAGTTCTTACTAATAAACAAAGAACTGACCAAAACCCAAAAATCCAAACTGGCAAGACATGACTACTAGTGACGAGACGTGATGTGACGAGACCAGATGAGACATTGACAATGGACCAACAAAGGGCAGAGAACATGAGGTATAAATGCAGACAGACACAGGTGTAGCACATCAGGGTGGGGAAAACAATCAACAGACAGGAAGTAAAAGTAACAAGCTGATCAGAAATGTCAAAATAAAGCACTGAGGGCACACCAAAGGAATAAGATACACAATATATGAAACGATAACAGCAAAAAACATGAACCATGACAGTACACCACCCACCCCCCCTCCAGACGTCACCTAGAGCCACAATGAACTCGGGAGGGTGGAGTGGGCCTGGAGGAGGGACAAGAGTTCTGAAAACACTCAGAATGGTCTGGGGTCACGAAGGCAAGGGCATTTCGAGGGTCAGGTGACCATGGAAGCAGCTCAGGAAAATCCAATAGCTGTAAAGACAAATTAACAAGTCCTGGAAGCTTTAACAATGTCCACAATGGAGATGGCAGTGAAGTTAGATAGGATGTCTGGAGCTTAACTTGGATGAGGGACAGGGCTGAGATCTAGCGGCAAGCTCCCTGGACGGAGAGATGTGTCCAGCGGTGGCTCAGGAACAGAAGCAGGCAGGTCGAGGTCAGGAATCTCCAAAAAAAAAAAAAAAAGGCTCCAGCGGAATAGAATTCAGAGATGATGGGCAGTCTGTAAAGGCATTGGACACCAGTGGGTCTTGTGAAAGAGATGGCAGCAGAGGTGGAGGAAGGAGGGCTGAACAAGCAGGGCAAGGCTGCCACCTGCAAGCCCCTTGTGACCCTTCAGGAGGTGGCAGACTCATAGCAGGCATAGTCCTGGGCCTGCTGCAGAGCAGTTGCCAGAAACAGTCCACTTCCCACACATTAACAAAAAATAAAGTAAAAGAAAAAAAAAGGAGAGTAGTCTGCTTGTGTTTGATGTGGTTGGTCCATTCTGTCACGTGGAACAGGAGGGATGATGTTCTTTAATAATAAACAAACTGACCAAAATCCCCAAATCCAAACTGGCAAGACATGACTGTTAGTGATGAGACGTGACATGACGAGACCAGACGAGACACTGACAATGGACCAACAAAGGGCAGAGGAGAACACGAGGTATAAATGCAGACAGACACAGGTGTAGCACATCAGGGTGGGGAAAACAATCAACAGACAGGAAGTAAAAGTAACAGGCTGACCAGAAATGTCGACCGCCGTTTCCCAATTCAGCGAGTGCACGGTTCGGAGCATGGTCTCAGCCTGCAGTCGAGGCGGTGCATACTCGCTCAGACCTGAGTGCAGTCCGTGGATCGCATGGGCGTCTGCGAGATGGAACAGGTCCCGCCTCAGCTCATTGAGCCGGGTGGTCTGCTCCTTGTTCCTTAAAGATAAAAATATTATTCTATTGCGACAAGTAATACTTGGAATTGGGACATGGCGACACTGTAGAATATCCAGCATTACAACAGCAAAGGAAATATAGAAGTGTAAGGGGAAAAGCATGTGAACGGTAATACAGGTGCCGTGAACTATACACGTTTAGTGTAGTTTATGAAGAGTTTCATGTAGCATAGTTGTAGGTGAGGTGAACCAGTACACACATTTATAGTGAAGTCGCAACTGTCACATGGCGATGTTGTTGGCAAGTCCATCTTTGTAGTCATATATCCTGCCGCGCTGTGCATGCTGGGGCTTTTGAGTGTGCGAAGCGTGTATGTTTGCACACTTGGTCCACGCCCCGATTTCCATGGAAACGACTGTGGTCTTCGGACCCCGTGTTAACTGTGCATGGGACAAAAACGAAATGGGACAGCAGTTGTCGCGCCGGATGTGACGCACATCCCCTTCCAACCACGCGCTGAACTGTACACTCGCTGAATTGGGAAATGGCTAAAATAAAACACTGAGTGCACACCAAAGGAATAAGATACACACAATATGAAACAATAACAGCAAAAAACAAAAAGCAAAAGCCATTTGACTTCAGTGAGGTGGGTTTTATCTTAAAATATTAATCAGATGTATAATATTACTCGTCCTATTTGGAAGTTGCTGACCACAACACTTTTCAAGCAGACATGACACATTATTAGAAGGTGGTAGTGTGTGCTGGTGTTGCAGACATGTGCTGTTGTAAGTTATCACATTGTATCCTTAGTTTGTGATTTACCTTCATTTGATGATGTACGCCAATATGCTAAACTCTCTTCATCTCTCAGCAACACTGAACCAGTGGCCCCATCTGCTGCATTGGAAAGAGACCAGGAGCCGAACCAACCATTCAGACCCCCCAGGATTTCGCGGGCATTTTTTGTGATTGTTTCGGGCTAAAATGCCTGAATTTGCGTGAGCTTTTCCAAAAAGTTGCGATGAAAGTTGCAGTGCTTTTAAGGTTTTTGTTGCGATTTTGTTCCGGGAGGAAGTGAAAGTTGCAATAAATAGTTGCGATTTTCGCTTTTTGTCATTAAAATTGAGTAATATTTTGAATACTGAGTTATTACTGACAAAGAATAATACAAAGACACAGAGGTCACAGATATGGTCCTAAAACAACCTTACCAACATCGAAAATAAATTACTACTAGGAGGAGAACTGTTTCGCGCGGTCTTTTGCTGTTATTTTTGTGGGCAAATGGCGCCGCAGACATGTTTCTTTGCCATTAGAAGTCGTGTCTCAATTCCCAGAGCGTGCGGCTCAGAGCGTGGCCCGAAGGGCATGTGCGTCACACATTTCGACAGAACACCGGCGCGACGACTGCTGTCCCACTTCTTTTTTGTCCCATGCGCAGTTAACACGCGGTCAGAAGACCGCAGTCGTTAAGCGGTCCGCGGACTGCAGTCGGGGCTGAGCAAGTGTGCACCTCCTTGACTGCAGTCTGTGCCCCCTTCGGGCCGCGCTCCGAGCTGTGCGCTCTGGGAACTGGGACACGGCCGCAGTTTCGTTTGGTCACACGGAAGTAAAGCAGAATGTTGCGGCTTCCAAACTCAAACCTTTTAGCCGCCGAGAATATGAGGTTGGGTCCTATGGCTCGCAGATTTGTGACGTGCAAAGAGGAGGCTATGGTGACAGATACGCTGAGATCCAGATATGCGTTTTGTGCATTTATTACAAAAAGAGCGCACACAGCTTAGCCTGGGAATTCCCAGGCCGCTTCCGTTCGTTTCGAACTGGAAGGCGGCCTGGAAACTCGTCCAAGCGAGAGTCCCAGATTTAGGGCCCCAATCAGAGAGCGGGGGAGAGGTGGAAAGACGGTGACGCGTACTACATGACAAACGGAAGCTTGTAGTTTGAACTGACAACTGACATGATTGGCTATGGACTTACGTATACGCTCAATGATAGACATTCATAACGCCCAATAAACGGCCGTTGGCAATCGCTAACCACACCTCCGCTACGGGATTTTTCGAAGCGAGTTTCCAGACCCATAGCTCACTTGTGATATGGTCAGGTGTTAACCAGACTACACACAGCTATGACAGCGCAGCAGGATGAAATGGAACTCATGAAAACCAGCAGGATGAACAGAATAACGTGAAAGATGAATGAATGGTGTGCGTTCAACAAAAATACGGCTACACCCCAACCCTGACTCTCTCCTCTGTGTGACAGGTGAGCGCGCGCTTTTACACGCACACACTTCCGTACGTGCACACACCCACACTCACGTGACCCACCGCCTCTGCTGCACACACACACAAACGCACCGTGCACCTCATCTCAGTTATGTCTCCTACACAGAAGGAAGTTGTTCGGCGTTCAATACGTTGCCGATGATTCGTCAAAATTAGTAAAAATTGCAGGAAAGTTGAGGTGATTGGTCAAAATTGCAACACCGCCCTGAATTCGCGGGGATTGGCTGAAGTTGCAAATTGCAACATCGCAAATTCCTGGAGGGTCTGACCATTCCTCCCTCCAGAGACTTTGCAGAAGATTATTGGGATTACCCTTAGAATGGACATGACCATGCTTGAAACATTTAATAGGGTCTCCAAATTGTTTTGAGATCTTTTGAGGCCAATGAGGCCAATTTCATCCAATGATCCACATTAAGGATAGCTTGGCTGGCGATCTTGAAATTGATAGAAATCCGGTGCATATCAGCATAGACAAAATCTATAACATGGCAGGCCGTGGTAGTGGCCTTGTGGTACGACTAGCACATTGTTTTCTTCAAAAAAAAAATTGAGGGAAGGCATCCTTGGTGCTTAGACAAACAGGATATAGAAGGTACTTGGTACAGGATGTACAATGTCCAGAGTAGGACGGACACGTGCGGGTTGTGGGCCTGGATCTTCAGCTTATGTTTTTCCTTTTTGTCCATGTTTTTCTTGTGTGTGTGTGTGTGTAGTGATGGCGTGTTTTTCTTCAAATAAAAAAGAGAAATGTGACACAAACATGTTAAATAAAGTTTAATTATGTTTACTACATGAAATAAATGGTCTTTATGTCTTTATTGAAAATATCCACATTCAGTCATGTATTAGTGTGTGTAAACTATGTGTGAACTATACTGTCTGATTGTAAATAAATGCTTCTTTCAATTTAAACTAATTTGCTCAATGTCCAGGTGATTTTAAAATTATTACTTCAAGTCGGCCATTGTTGGAATTCCTGTGAATTACACAGGAAATATAATGAAATGTCATTGTCGGATGCAAAGACAGGCCTAGGCCTAATCGATGTCGGCCTGTGACATTCAGTGAAAGGTGTAAGGTTAGGTTTGTGGGTCAGTGAATTGTGGAGATGAATCTAAGTCCTGAATGCAAAGCAATATCTGACCCACAGACTGACAGTTATGCTTCCCCTGCTTATCTGTGACTGATGAAAGTGATAGGAAAACAGTACTGTCATATTTTCATGTCCAAAATACTGCATTATGCAGTATGCCCAAGTACAGTGGTAACACTAGTATTTGTGATGAATGCAGTTTCTTCGTATCCAAATGATTGCACTTGCACTTGATTGCACTACTGTGTTGGAAATACTTTTTATAAAGGGACATGTAAGCTATTTCCTAAGTTAAAAAAATGCACTGCACATCCCAACATTTTACTGCGACATTCGGTAGCGCGCTTATCTTTAAAAGTAAAGTTCTTGCTTTTCTACTCAGTGCAATACTAACGTCAATGTACAACTCTTACTTTGACATAATATGTTAGACAGGATGTCGACAGTTCCATGTGGACAGAGAAGAAGAAAACGGGAGGTTTTCCCGTTTAGGGAAGAAACGCACATGTATGTTCCGCAGACAAACGATATTGCTGACAACAGCGCTAGTTAAAGGAAAAGTAATGTTTTTTACAATCTGAGCCTTATTTCGATAATAAAACAAGTTGTTTTACTCACCCATAGCACTTTGGTGTCATATGGAGCACTTCCAGAGATGTTTTAGATTTGTGATCTCCATCATGTGAGTTCTCGGGGCACATGTTTGCGGTCTCCAAATAACACAAACTTTAGCACTTTTCAAATCATAGAAGCCCGATGTCTTAGGCTACGATTTCGTGTGGTCAAAAGTGGCCTGTAATCCGAGATTTAGCCATAGTTTCGAGTAGATGAGGAGGCCAGTGCGCATGTGCGGACTGTGCTCTCAGCTCCTGGGACCCAAACATGAAACACAAAGCTGTAAACTATGGATAAATCTCGGATTACAGGCCACTTTTGATTCAAACGAAATCGTAGACTAAGACATCGAGCTTCTATGATTTGAAAAGTGCTAAAGTTTGTGTTATTTGGAGCCCGCACGGGGCATATTACATGCTCGGGGAATATATTATATACCCCGAGCTATGGCTAGAAGTCGCGCTAGGCTAACGCTAATCTAAAACATCTCTGGAAGTGCTCCATATGACACCAAAGTGCTATGGGTGAGTAAAACAACTTGTTTTATTACCAAAATAAGGCTCAAATTGTTAAAAAAAAAAAAAACGTTACTTTTCCTTTAACTCTGCTACTTTATGTTAACCGCACAGACAGCGGCGTTTTCTGCACTCAGGCTGCACGCACATCTGCTGTATTCATAAACAAATAATCTGTCCATATATTAGCCACATCGTTGTAAAAGCCGCAGGGTTCAAAGTATGAGAAAACAGTAGCGGCTTACAGTCCAGAAATTACAGTACTCAAGTGGTAAGTAAGTAGTACAGTAAACAGATCTGAAGGAGCTGCAAGAAACACAAATGTTCAAATCCAGGGGCGTTCTTTGACGGGGACCACCTGGGGACCCAGGGCGGCATCGCGGGGGGGGGGGCTGCGGTGGCGCGAAGGAAAAAAAAACAAACAAAACGATGCGGCGCGCGGATCCTTGTGCAGGGGCAGGGGTGGGGGGCTGGTGCTGTGCTGGCTCGTGGTTACATGAAGACAGAGTAGCGCACGGTGTACAGTATATGACAAAACAGTCGCAGTGATGGACTGAAAAAGAAATGGAAAGAAGAGGAGGAGAAGTGAGCAAAAGAAAAAGGTATGCTATCGACTAGTCTTCAAGTTTGACTTAATGATGATGATGTTGTATTAGTTAAACTCCCCCGATGTGATTGTTGATGCATGTTTGTCCTTCCCCCAAGCTCATATGAAGACATTGTGGACGAATTTGCATCCAGGAAGGACAGACCAGACCAATGGATGCTCTTTTTAACTGTATTCTAGATATCAAATCCTGGATGGCAAGAAACTTTCTCCAGCTTAACCAGGACAAAACGGAGGTTTTAGTCATCGGTCCTGAGGCCCAGAGAGAGAAACTTTTATCAAAACTACAAGCACAGTCTTTTAACCCATCTCCTCAAGTGAAAAACCTGGGCGTCATTTTTGACTCTGAGCTGACTTTTATTCCACACATCAAGAACATCACAAAAATGGGCTTCTATCACCTAAAAAACATAGCCAGAGTTCGCCCTATTCTCTCTCAGGCCAATACGGAGACACTGATGCATGCTTTTGTCACCAGCCGTATAGACTACTGTAATGCCCTGCTCTCTGGTCTTCCCAAAAAGAGTATTTCAGGTTTGCAATTATTGCAAAATTCAGCAGCACGTGTCCTGACTAGGTCCAGAGGGCGGGATCACATTACACCGGTCTTAAAATCTCTGCATTGGCTCCCTGTGAGTTACAGGATAGATTTTAAAGTTCTTTTACTGGTTTTTAAATGTCTTAATGGTCTTGGGCCTTCTTATCTTTCAGAACTGCTTTCCCCTTATGAACCTTCACGGGCCCTGCGCTCCTCCGGCAGCAGGCTCCTGGTCATTCCCAAAGTCAGGACACACACTCACGGAGAGGCGTCTTTTCAGTACTACGGCCCTCGTCTATGGAACTGCCTGCCGGAGGACCTCAGGGCTGCAGAGAACGTTCATGTTTTTAAGAGTGGGCTCAAGACTCACCTGTTTAGCTTGGCCTTTGACTGACTTCGGTCATCTGTTTGCTTGTCTTTTATTTGTTCTTTTGTTTGTTGTTGCTGTTCCTGTTGTTGCTGCTGCTGTTGTTGCTGTTCCTGTTGTTGCTGTTCCTGTTGTTCCTGTTGTTGTTTTGTTGTTGCTGCTGTTGTTGCTGCTGTTGTTGTTGCTTTTGTTGTAGCTGTTGCTTTCGTTGCTTTTGTTGTTGCTGTTCCTGTTGTTCCTGTTGTTGTTTTGTTGTTGCTGCTGTTGTTGTTGCTTTTGTTGTAGCTGTTGCTTTTGTTGTTGCTGTTGTTGTTGTTGTTGTTCCTGTTATTGCTGTTATTGTTTTGTTGTCGCTGTGGTTCTGGTTCTGTTGTTGTTGCTGTTCCTGTTGTTGTTGTTGCTTTTGTTGTTGTTGCTGTTGTTGTTGCTGTTGCTGTTGATGTTGCTGTTGTTGCTGCTGCTGCTGTTGATGTTGGTGTTGCTGTTGTTGCTGCTGCTGCTGTTGTTGCTGTTGTTTCTGCCGTTGTTGCTGCTGTTGTTGCTGCTGTTGTTCCTGTTGCTGTTGTTGCTATTGCCGTTGTTGCTGCTGCTGTTGCTGCTGTTGCTCCTGTTGTTGCTGTTGTTGTTGCTGCTGCTGCTGCTGCTGTTGTTGTTGCTGCTGCTGCTGTTGTTGTTGCTGCTGCTGCTGTTGTTGTTGCTGTTGTTTCTGTCATTGTTGCTGCTGTTGTTGCTGCTGCTGCTGCTGTTGTTGTTGCTGCTGTTCCTGTTGTCGTTGTTGTTGCTGCTGTTCCTGTTGCTGCTGATGTTGTTGTTGCTGCTGTTGTTCTTGCTGCTGTTGTTGTTGCTGTTCTGTCGTCGTTGCCGTTGTTGCTGCTGCTGCTGTTGTTGCTGCTGATGCTGTTGCTGCTGTTGTTGCTGCTGTTCCTGTTATGTGTATGTATATGTGTATATGTATGTATGTGTATGTGTATATGTATGTATATGTATGTGTGTATGTATGTGTATGTATATATATATGTATGTATATATGTATATATATATGTATGTGTGTATGTATGTATGTATGTGTATACGTGTATGTATGTATATATATATGTATATGTGTGTGTGTGTGTATATGTGTGTATGTATGTATGTGTATATATATATATATATATATGTATATATATATGTATATATATATATTTATTTATTTTTTATTTTTTTATTTTTTATTTATTTATTTATTTATTTTTTTTTTTTTCTCCCTGGCGGCACGGTGGCTGAGTGGCTAGCACTCATGCTTCACAGCAAGAAGGTTCGGGTTGCCCGGGCCTTTCTGTGTGGAGACTGCATGTTCTCCCCGTGTTTGGGTGGGTTTCCTCCGGGTACTCCGGTTTCCCCCACCAACCTAAACATGCGCCATAGGTAAAATCCTCCAGCTTAGGGCCTGACCAAAGCATAAATAACAAAACAAAATCATGGGGATGGTCCCCGGGTCAAATATAGAAACAACTTCTCCTGTGCGAGATCAATAAAGGTCAATCTTCTAATCCTTGACCACTGTAAGGCGCTTTGTGCTACAATTTTGTATGAAAAGCGCCTTATAAATGTTTGATTGATTGATTGATTGACAGGAAATCCAACTTTTAGACTGTTTTCCTATTACTTCTTTTGCCCTTGTTATTTATGACAAATTATAGTGGTTTGCCTTTTTTTGCCACTTCCTCACTTATTACTTCCTGTTACTTATGATACACAATAGTGTTCATTATTTGTTTTTATGTGTACAGTAATGTGTATAGAATGTACCTCGGGGGGAAAGAGTGGCTTTCGCCCAGGGCGAACGCCACTGTTCAAATCATTTCATATTCTCACATAAAGCTTTTGTAACTTTAGAGATTTTAGGAAGAGGAAGCACAACTTTTACCCTAGTAATAGTACTGTTACACTGTAGTATTTATGACTCAAGTAAGAGTACTGCTACACTGTACAATATATTACTCAAGTAAGATTGAAATACTACTCTGTGTATGAAGAGATGGATCATATAAGGCCTTTTATCAGCCTATACCCATGTCTGGTAAATGGTCACATTTTTGTACAGTGCCTTTCCACCTTCAAGATTCAAAGAGAGGAAGGAAGGAACCACTCACCCATTCTTACACACACTGTACACCAGTGTATGCAAACACTGGGGGCCAGGGGGGTTAAGTGTCTTGCCCAAGGACACAACAACATTACTCATCTGTAGATCAGTGTGTGGTCTGTGGGCAGTCTGTGGGATCTGCAACGCCAACCTTTGGATACTACTAACTGAGTTACTGTCACCCCGGCAATGAGCAAGCCAGTGTGGGTCCGTGGGCAAGACCCTTCACGGTACTGCCCCCCGGGCGCCCAAAGATGACTGCTCACTCCTCCTGAAAAGGATGGGTCAAATGCAGAAGTCAAATTTCTCCCGTGTGTCACTGTGTGTCATTGTGTGTGAGACCAAAATAAAGGCTTAATCTTAATCTCAATCTTAATCTTAAAGGTCTGTAGTAGTTGTAGCAAGTTGTAGTGCCCATGGAGATGTTATTGCTTTAGATTTAGACAAGAAATATACTTTGCCTGGAATATTCCACAGTATGGCATTAAGCCTTTCTATTTTACATTTACTCAATTAGTGGTTTTGATCCACTTTAATACCATACTGAGGAACAGTTTTCAACTTATCCGTTTAATTGAACATGATTGGAAAATTGTGATAAATATTATACTTGTAACACCCGTCCCATGTAGCTAAAATATTAATAATAGGTTGGCAGTACTATGAGCGGGGTCCTGGGTACTTTTACTTTAAACTAATATGACTGGGTAAACAGGAGATACAATTATAAATTTAATCCTCGAGTCTCAGATAAAGTTTTGTTTGACGGTGCCTCCACTTAGCAGGAATGTTTGCATTACTTCATTTTTAAACCCACTAAGAATAAATTAATTTATGTTTCTGAATGTAAACCAATGTAACTTCTACTCGTATCAACCCAAAACTATTAATGATATGCACACACTCACTGTGTAACATGTGAACATAGAAATTTAGTAAATTAAAATAATGATACATTACAATACAATACAATTGAAACACCAAAATTGATCACCCTCTTGTATCTCACTCAAATTTGTGACCTCTATCTTGGTAACCAGTTCAGTACAGTTCTGTTGCAGGCCTGATGTTGCTCGGGTGCGTTGAGGCCTTAAAACTACAAAATGGCCATTTCACTTGCTACGCAAGCCAAAATAAAACAAGTGCACTGAGTGTCACTTATTTATTTTATTTTATTTATTTAACCTTTATTTAACCAGGTAAAAACCCATTGAGATCAAGACCTCGTTTACAAGGGTGACCTGGCCAAGAGGTCAGCAGCACACGTCCAGAGTAAAATAACAGTAAAATATCAAATGTAAAGGTAAAATATCAAATGTACTCACAAAACCGTAGCTTCAATCGGTGGACAGATTACAAGGCTGGGTATATGACAGGTCCATGTCCATGGGCTGGTTCAACATGGCGGGTATATCTGGCTCAGGCTTTAGGCTGGAGGAGCGGCACCACGTGCACTAGACAAGGAGCAGCACACACACGTGCACCCAGACAACTGACCCCCACAGCAGGGTCCCAAGAGAGTGGCCTTGGTCCGCTGTGCATTGGAAAGTGTCTCTTTAGCACATTTGTCCAAATAAAATGTCTATACTTTGCATATAGAAATTAGTAACCAGCTAGCTTTAGCGTTAGCATGCTAATTCGCTAAGTCACGATTAGCATTAGACATTCTAAAGTACAAAACAGGCATTTTTCATACATAAAATAACACATCAAACAGCTACTTACATCAAGTAACAATAGTCCCACCCAAAACCTGTAGACTCTGCATCCACGGCTACTTTGGTGACTATTTTACCCTACAGACTGTGTTATCCTCTGCTGTGCTCCACTACTTACACCCAAGTGCCAACCTGACACGATGTTCCTTTTCCATGTGGACATGGACATCCGCCCACTCCTCACTGATTGGATATCCCTAGGGCCTCCTCCAATTAAATTACAGAAAACCAAAAATTGACATACAACAGAGTTAGGTAGTACAGACATCATGCTATGCTCTTGTACACTTCTAACAAACTTGTCCCATAACAAATTAACTTTATCAAACCCTTTAGTTAGCTAATAATAATTTTAACATTTAACCATTTAAACAGTTTAGTCTAAGGGGATAATTTTAGATGGGGTTACACCTTCCCCCTTCTAAAAGGTTTAGATGTCCTCATCTAACTTCTATGCTTAGATTTGCCGGGGTGTTTCTTAGATACAGCACTAAGGTTCAACTGAATAACCATTCCTTGATGAACTATGGTTACAGGTTCCTCAGTTTGAGTTCCAGGTTTGTCATAAGTCAATCTAATGACGGGTTTCACTTCTCGTGTTGACTTTCTCGTTTTTGGACTTGGAATTTTTGTCTCTGTATCAGTCTCTTCTGTAGTATCCACTGTTTCTGCTTCTGCATTTGAAAGCTCACTTTCATTGTCACTCTGTTCGTTCTCTGGTTCGCTCGTGGACACGGAGAAATTCTCAGAGTTATCTGAATGATGTTGTTCAGGTCTATTAACTGGTCTAAGAATCGGGTCATTCTTGGGATACTCGTAAGCACACTCATAATCAGAATCTGACTCGCTGCAGTCAGATCTTGATTCATGATCATTTCGACGATATCTCAAAGAGCTTCGTCTTCTTGTGACAGGGGTTTTGACCGGTTCAGTTGGTTGTGTAATTTCGGGCATTCTGACAAGGTAACCAATAGGAAGGAGATGGTCTCTGTGTAAAGTTTTCACACTTCCAATGCCTTGTTCGAGTTTCACTTTGTACACAGGTAAGTTTGGAAACTTTTTCAGAACAATGTAGGGCATGGGTTTCCAACGATCTTGAAGTTTGTGTTTTCCGGTGAGACCAAGGTTTCTTATCAGAACTCTGTCACCTTCCTGTAATGGCTGGTCTCTCACACATTGATCATACCTTGATTTATTTCTGAGATGGTTTTTGGTGGCGCTCTCTGTAGCAAGATGATAAGCTTGCTGCAGTTCTTTTTTCATTTTGCTAACATACTGCAGGTGGGAGATTTCGGCATTTTCATCAAAGGCTGCACCAAAACAGATGTCAACAGGCAATCTGGCATTTCGACCAAACATCAAAAAGTAGGGTGAATATCCAGTAGACTCATTTCTTGAGCAATTGTAAGCATGCACCAGCTGACTTACATGCTGACTCCAGTTCTGTTTCTTTACGCTCTCAAGTGTTCCAAGCATTGAAAGTAGGGTTCTGTTAAAGCGTTCCGGTTGAGCATCCCCTTGTGGATGGTATGGTGATGTTCGAGATTTTCTGATACCAAGCAGGGAGAGTAGTTCTTTAATAAGTCGGCTTTCAAAATCTCTACCCTGGTCTGAGTGTATTCTGGAGGGTAGTCCATAATGGACAAAGTACTTTTCCCACAGCACTTTGGCAACGGTGATTGACTTTTGATCCTTAGTGGGAAATGCTTGTGCGTACCGCGTGAAATGATCAGTGACCACTAACACATTAGCAATACCTTTTTTGTCTGGTTCAATCTGAAGAAAATCGATGCATACTAAATCTAGGGGGCCATTACTAGTGATTTGGTTCAAAGGAGATGAATGTTTTGGGAGCGTTTTACGTGAAATACAGCGTCCACAAGTTTTTATGTATTGTTCCACTACAGAGTTCATACGTGGCCAATAGAAGCGATCCTTGAGTAGTTCAGTGGTTTTCTCGACACCAAGATGTCCACATTCATCGTGTAGTGATTGCATAGCACTGATTCGGTATCTTTCTGGCAAGACCAGTTGCTTTGTTTCTGTGCCACTTGGTACTTTCCTCCTTCTGTACAGTAGTCCATCCTTCATTTCCAGTTTTGTGATTTCCCGACACAACAGAGCTACGTCAGGGGGATCAGTTCTTGATGGGGTCAGCCGTTTACCTGATTGCAAGGCTTGTTTGACAGGTCCAATGACTGGGTCAAAATCTTGAGCGATCACAAGTTCTTTGGGGCTCAGTTGTTCAAATGTCATTGCTTTTAGGCTGACTGGGAAAACATAAGTTTCAGGAATGGCTGCAGGCGGAATGCCAAGTTGATCAACAAATCTAACGGGGGTGATTGTGGACTCGTTTTTGCAAATAGCTTTTATAGCTGATTTAGGAACGTCAGCCCATTGTTCGTTATCACTGTACTGTCGAGACAAAAGGTCGGCATCAATGTTGTGGCGACCTGGACGATAATGAATGTTGAAGTCGTACGTGGCTAAAGCTGCTAGCCAACGATGTCCAGTCGCATTTAGCTTGGCCGTTGTTAGTACATACGTTAAAGGGTTGTTGTCTGTTCGCACAGTGAATCTCGCACCGTATAGATAGTCATGAAATTTGTCCACAACTGCCCACTTTAAGGCTAGGAATTCAAGCTGGTGGACTGGATAGTTGCGTTCAGATTCACTGAGTTTTCGACTGGCAAATGCAATAGGCTTGAGACCTTCAGGATATTCCTGGTTCAGTACAGCACCTAAGCCATGCATGCTAGCGTCTACATGCAGTATGTAAGGCTTAGTGGGGTCTGCAAACGCTAACACAGGGGCATTTGTCAAACGGTCAATAATTTTTTTGAAAGCTATGCGACACGAACCATTCCATCTTCCTTTGAAAGGTTCAGAGGGCTTGAGGTAAGCCTTTGTTAAATCTTTGATTCTGGCTTTGTGACGCTTTTGCGTAGGTGGGTAACCTTTTGTGAGTTCGGTCAACGGGCTTACAATGCTGGAGTAGTTGGCAATGAATCGCCGGTAATATCCACAGAATCCCAGAAATGATCTAAGTGACTTAAGATCTGTGGGCTCAGGCCAGTTTTTAACCGCAACTATTTTTTCTGGATCTGTGGCAATGCCAGCCTCTGACACGATGTGGCCAACATATTTTACTTGAGATTGACAGAATTGACATTTGGCAATAGAAACTTTGAGTCCAAACTCCTCGAGTCTATCCAACACTTTTAGAAGACGTTGCTCATGTTCTTCGAGCGTTTTGCCAAACACAATTATGTCATCCAGGTATACTATGACTTGGAGAAGGTGCATATCCCCAACGGCTTTCTCCATGAGCCGTTGAAAGGTAGCAGGAGCTCCCGTTATGCCTTGAGGCATCCTTTCGAATTGATAAAAACCGAGTGGGCAAATGAATGCTGTTTTCTCCTTATCCTCCTCGGACATGGCTATTTGATAATATCCACTCCGGAGATCCAAGACTGAGAACCATTTACTGCCCGAGAGGCAATCCAGTGCCTCATCGATGCGTGGGATAGTGTACTGGTTGGGGATGGTGCGGCTGTTTAGTGTTCTGTAGTCAATGCAGATTCTAATGGAACCATTCTTTTTGCGCACCACTACAATTGGCGATGCATATGGGCTGCGTGATTCTTTGAGAATACCTGCCTCTAACAACTGCTGTAAGTGTCGCCTCACATCATCTATGGGGCTAAACGACGGGATCTTTCTCTAAAGGGGGTGGAGTCACTTAGTCTGATCTTGTGCTCTACACCTTTAGCTATGCCTACATCCCACTCATGTAGTGAGAAAACATTGCACCTTTCAGATAGCCTCTGTTTTAACCTATTCTTCCACTCTACTGGAACAGGGGATTCACCAAAATCAAATAGGTTGGAATCTAAGGTACTAGCTTTTGACTCTACTGCCTGAGGACTTGTGACTACATCTACTGCATGCATTTCGGCAATGACAGTTCCTACCTGGATACAAGTGGGTTTCTCTGACTCATTATGTACAAGTACTGTCAAATTATTCTCATGAATTTCACTTTCTGGGAGAACACCTGGCTGAATCAACACACCAGAGGGAAGATGTGACATGGCGGACGCCTCGACTTGGGGTTTGGTAGTTTTATGCTCTACCTTGCAGGGGGCATAGAACTTTTCACCAGGAGCTATGGTAAGTGGGCCTGGACCTTGCCATTTGATTTGACCAATGGGTTTGTCTTCAGTGTCGGACTGGGATGACTGTGCTTTTAGTTGGTCATAAACAGCTTGGATTCTCATAGAGCTAACTTTGACGTTGCAGCCCTTTCCTTGACACAACCGAAAAAGTCTGTGAAACAGGAAAGCGTTTGTGCCAACAACCACAGGAGTTTCATGACCTGGAGGTGGCTCAGGACAGATTAACGCGAGGACAGTTATGGGACCTTTCACACCAACTATGTCCTCAGGAAACTCCATCTCAACCACCCCATAACCACAATATGGATAAGACTCAGCTGACAACCCCCAGATAGCAAGGCTGGAGATAGGCTGAATGGTAACATTGGGAAGGTTTGCTTTATACCAGTCCTCGAAGATTATGGTTACTGTGGATCCAGAATCCATAAGACCATTGCATGCTATGCCATTAACTTTGATTGGGGCTATGGAAGATGGACCGATCAAACCTTCAGGAATGTCTGATCCTTTTGCGGGAACACGGGCTGTATTGACACGACCAATACACTCATCCTGAGCTTTGGTGCCCTCTTTCTGTCCCTCTGTGCCTCTCACTTGGCGTATGAGCTTTTGAATTACTTTTTGAGAGTTCTCTGGGGCAGTACATTTTGGAGCAATGTGACCATTCTCTCCACATCTATAGCAAAAGTAGTCTGACTCTTTTGTATACTTTGGCTTTGACTGAGTGGATCTGGGACTGTATTCAACTTTAGATTTAGGGTGGTAGCTGGTTTCTCTTGGGTGGTGTTTGGACTTGACGGCCATTACGCTTATCTGATTTTGCAGCGTTTTGACTTCTTGTCTTAGCTGTTGCACTTCATCACATTTGTCCTGTTTGTCTTTTTTTCCTCTCTTGGGACCCCTTCTTCTCTGGGGCCTGTTTATTTAGTGTGTTTAACTGGGCTGTGAGCTCGTGAACTTTTTTTTTAAAACTTTTGCCGGGTGGCTTCTCGCTCTTCTTCTTCACGAATCTCTTTAAGGAGCGTTAGAAACGGTGGGGGGTTACCTCGCCTTTCTCTCAAGCTTAGTTGAAGGAGCATGATATCTGACTCAGTTGCACCTTTAATGAGTTGCTCTAGTCTGCCTTTATTGGCATCACTGACTTGTAGGCCTCCTCTTTGAATGACCTTGTTCAGTGTTCTTTCCAATCTGAGCAAAAAGTCTGACAGACACTCGCCTTGTCTTTGGTGAAGAGCTCTGAATGTGAGGTAAAGTTCCTCACCTGATTCTGAAGTTCCAAAAGTACCTTCCAGTGCCTGTATGTATTCTATATGAGTTGCTTCAGGGTTGGATGTGCGGACAGCTTGAATTATTTCTAAAGCGGGTCCTTTGAGACTTTCGACTATTCGTCGTTGTTTCTCTTTGTCGGAATACTCATATTCCTCACTCATAAACTTTGCTTGTTCAAGCCAGTTGTCCAAGTTGTCTTCTCCAGAGGGGGTGGGGTGGACTCCAGAAAATGTTCTTAGACGCCTGTATGAACTGCTTTCGTTTGACTTCGCTGGTTGCAACACATCACTTACTGCACGAATGATTGACTCTGGATTTTGGTTCCAAGAAATGCTAGGCCTGTACAGTTTTGGAATATCCTCAAGTGTCTTCCCTTCCTCCTGCAGAAATTTGTCCAATTTCTCTGAGAAAAGGTCTGAACTACTTCCATGTTCAGCAATAACTATCTGCCAGTTAATGCCTTCTTCACTGAGAGCAACTTCAGGGGGAACCTGGGAGGAATCAACTGCTTCGCGGCATTCACAAAGCATGGTGAGCGTTTTGCTTTCAGAGTCAAACATTTTGCCTCGCACTCTAACTCTGCCTAGAGCTTTAATGGTTTCAAGCACTGACTCGACAGTTTCAACCTTTTCATCTTCAGACACACCTACTACCATGAAGGCATGTGTAACGTCTATACCTTCGCCTCTGCACCAGTTACTTATGCTAGGTAGACCAGTGTTACTTTTAGTCGCCATTCTTTGACCAGGTCTTATATTTGGGGTAACAACCAAGGCTTGTATTACAGAACTCTGGTTAAGTTTTGAGGTTGCTCTGAAGTTATGTTACAATAGTGAATCTGGTTTACAAAAAAAAATTGCAGTATCCCAGCAGTGCCTCTAAATTGTGTAACACCCGTCCCATGTAGCTAAAATATTAATAATAGGTTGGCAGTACTATGAGCGGGGTCCTGGGTACTTTTACTTTAAACTAATATGACTGGGTAAACAGGAGATACAATTATAAATTTAATCCTCGAGTCTCAGATAAAGTTTTGTTTGACGGTGCCTCCACTTAGCAGGAATGTTTGCATTACTTCATTTTTAAACCCACTAAGAATAAATTAATTTATGTTTCTGAATGTAAACCAATGTAACTTCTACTCGTATCAACCCAAAACTATTAATGATATGCACACACTCACTGTGTAACATGTGAACATAGAAATTTAGTAAATTAAAATAATGATACATTACAATACAATACAATTGAAACACCAAAATTGATCACCCTCTTGCATCTCACTCAAATTTGTGACCTCTATCTTGGTAACCAGTTCAGTACAGTTCTGTTGCAGGCCTGATGTTGCTCGGGTGCGTTGAGGCCTTAAAACTACAAAATGGCCATTTCACTTGCTACGCAAGCCAAAATAAAACAAGTGCACTGAGTGTCACTGGTACTCACAAAACCGTAGCTTCAATCGGTGGACAGATTACAAGGCTGGGTATATGACAGGTCCATGTCCATGGGCTGGTTCAACATGGCGGGTATATCTGGCTCAGGCTTTAGGCTGGAGGAGCGGCACCACGTGCACTAGACAAGGAGCAGCACACACACGTGCACCCAGACAACTGACCCCCACAGCAGGGTCCCAAGAGAGTGGCCTTGGTCCGCTGTGCATTGGAAAGTGTCTCTTTAGCACATTTGTCCAAATAAAATGTCTATACTTTGCATATAGAAATTAGTAACCAGCTAGCTTTAGCGTTAGCATGCTAATTCGCTAAGTCACGATTAGCATTAGACATTCTAAAGTACAAAACAGGCATTTTTCATACATAAAATAACACATCAAACAGCTACTTACATCAAGTAACAATAGTCCCACCCAAAACCTGTAGACTCTGCATCCACGGCTACTTTGGTGACTATTTTACCCTACAGACTGTGTTATCCTCTGCTGTGCTCCACTACTTACACCCAAGTGCCAACCTGACACGATGTTCCTTTTCCATGTGGACATGGACATCCGCCCACTCCTCACTGATTGGATATCCCTAGGGCCTCCTCCAATTAAATTACAGAAAACCAAAAATTGACATACAACACAGTTAGGTAGTACAGACATCATGCTATGCTCTTGTACACTTCTAACAAACTTGTCCCATAACAAATTAACTTTATCAAACCCTTTAGTTAGCTAATAATAATTTTAACATTTAACCATTTAAACAGTTTAGTCTAAGGGGATAATTTTAGATGGGGTTACATACTTTTTTTGTTGTATTATTGGTGCTGGTTTAAACATACAGCCTCCTACAACTTCATGTCTCTTCCTTTGTAAATCACTGTTTAAAGGGCCAATATCACACTATTTCCTGATCAATGTTATAATGTTTCCTCATCACAAACAGACCTGGAGTTGCGTTTTGTTTCTTTCGCATATTTTTAACCCACAAACCCTGCAGATTTAGACTGAGCTCTTCTCTCAAACTAAAAACACCCTGTTCCACCCTGTGATGTCATTTGGTAGGTAATGCAGGAAGTACTCCACTGTTTTATCTCCATACACCTTCCAATCTCTACTAAATTTACATAAAAGATACCACTACATGACATCACAAGGTGGAGCAGAGCATTTTGAGCTTTGGAGATGAAGACAGATAATAAAGGATGACTCAAATGTGTGAATGAAATAAAACACAACTCCAGGTCTGTTTTTGCTGAGGAAACAGCATTATAACATGGCATAGAGCTCACAGGAGTCCATTTTGCGTCAGATATAGAGACTTTAAAAACACTGGGAATTATAGTCACCAATGCAGAACAAAACCCCAGAGCTTAATGTATCTGAGAACTCACAGAACCTATAAATAACAGAGGAACACACAGGAAAGTACACTAATAATAACTGAGCTAAAAACCAGTGGGACCTGATGAGCATGTGTGTGTGTGTGTGTGTGTGTGTGTGTGTGTGTGTGTGTGTGTGTGTGTGTGTGTGTGTGTGTGTGTGTGTGTGTGTGTGTGTGTAGATGTGACAGGTGACACAGAGGCAGAGGTGGGGACAGGGCATATACGTACATATACATATACATATACATGTACACTACTATACTATGTACTGTACTATAGTGTGCAGGTATGAGGAGTGTGCTCTGAACTCCCGTGGATCTGGCTCTTGGCAGATTAAAGGAAAAGTAACGTTTTTTACAATCTGAGCCTTCTTTCGGCAATAAAACAAGTAGTTTTACTCACCCATAGCACTTTGGTGTCAATTGGAGCAGTTTCGTAGAACTTATGTTGTAGCCGTTCTGTTCTACTAATGATCCCGTATCCGTTAGCGTGAGTGCTCGTGGCATTACTTTGCGGTCTCCAAATAACACAAACTTTAGCACATTTCAAATCACAGAAGATCGCTGTGTCAGCGTAGACTTTTAGTGGATTCCAAAACGGCCTGAAACCCGATATGCAGCTATAGTTTCATTTGATGACGTCATCAGAGAGGACAGTGCGCATGCGTGAACTCAGCTGTTTTGTAAACACCGCTAGTCCGAAAGAAGCTAACACCGCTCTGAACTTTACTTTTCTGTTGCGATATCGGGTTTCAGGCCGTTTTGGAATCTACTAAAAGGTCTGAAGCCCCAGGTGGTCCAGTTTAGTGATGAGCTGCTGTGGGATTATAGTGTTGAACGCTGAACTGAAATCTATGAACAGCATTCTCACATATGAGTCCTTATTGTCCAGGTGGGTGAGGGCTGGGTGAAGAGCAGGGGTGGGGTGAGGAAACAATATTAGAACAGAGATCAGGAAATAGCATGACATGGGCTCTTTAATGCCATGCTGTGATACATTCCAGGCAAAGCAACTATTAAATAACCAACCAACTAATATGATTGGCCTACAGGGGGGCACCAGTCCCAAAAACTGTTGTTGTGTCCTTAGGCAAGACACTTCACCCACATTGCCTAGTATGAAAGTGGAGTGTGCATAAGTGTTGGAGGTGGTCAGAGGGGTCGATGGCGCAGATTGGCAGCCTCGATTCCGTCAGTCTGCCCCAAGGCAGCTGTGGCTACAAAAGTAGCTTATTACCACCAAGTGTGGAGTGAATGAACAATGAACTGTAAAGCGCTTTGGGCGTCATGAAAGGCGCTATATAAATGCTATCAATTATTATTATTATTATTATTATTATTATTATTATTATTATTATTATTATTATTATTATTATGTTGTGATGTCATCTGAAACACAGCCATACTATACAGTGGTACCTCACCTTACGAAAGACCCAACAAATGAAAATTTCAAGTTACGAAACGCCTTCACGTAAAATTTTGGTCTCTAGATACGAAAGAAAATTCAAGTTACGAAACGCAAAATCTCAAAAATTCAAATAATGCGCTCAGCCACACACATTATACGCTTTTCTCAGACTGGATTTAAACTTTTCTCACATTTGTCTCTCGTTTAAACACTCAAACTTTCATAGATTTTCAACAAAATGTATTAATAGTGAAGCATGGGGGGAAGGGGGAGGGGGGAGAAGTGTGTGCGCGGACACGTGTGATAGCGCAGCATGACCCGGCGCGGGGCTGCGAGCAGAGACCCGTGCTCAATCCGTGCCAGGTCTAAACCAGGTCTAAACCAGGTCTGAACCAGGTCTAAACCAGGATTAGACCACCGTGGCTCTTGCATGCGTTCGTTCATGCGCTCAGACTGCGTGCGGTCCCGAGGGGAGTCCTCGCTGCTCGCCTCAGCTGTGACTCGAAACGAAACCAGGAAATAGACCCGCACGCGGTGGTTTAGACCTGGTTCAGACCTGGTTTAGACCTGGCACGGTTAAAGCACGGGTCTCTGCTCGCAGCCTCGCGCCGGGTCTTCCTGCGCTATCACACGTGTCCGCGCACACACACCACCACCCCCCCCCCCCCACGCACGCAGTCGCTGCTCGCCTCAGCCTCGTGAGGTACACCGCTGCTGCTTGGTCTAGACCTGGTATAGTCCACCTTTAGTCCTGGGTTTACAGTCTCTACGCAGAACACAGTGTTACACTATAAAAAAAAGTTACACTATAAAAAAAAAACTTGGATCGGGGCCTTGGAACGAATCAGGCTTTTTCCATTGAAATAGCTACTCAACTTACGAAAAATTCACGTTACGAAACCACTTCTGGAATGAATTAATTTCGTAAGGTGAGGTACCACTGTACTATGAATTTTTTAAAGAATGTACAGTGGAAGAAATAATGCTGATTTTGTAGGTTTTGTAGGTTTGGGAGGTTTATTTTAACATTTAGAGATCGAATATCAAAAAGAAAATCCAGAAAATCACATTATAGGAAATATATCAACTGATTTGCATTTCATTGAGTATTTAGAAGTATTTGAACCCTCTAGCCAAAAAAAGACTTAGTAGACTTAGTACTTAGTAGCTAAGCCCTTGTTTGCAGCACAGAGGTCAGAGGGTTCTTGTAGTTGATGACCAGGTTTATGCTCACATCAGAAGGATTTTTCGTCCACTCTTCTTTGAAGATCATTTCTTAATCATTGAGGTTTTGTGGGTGTTGCTTGGCAACTCGGAGCTTCAGTTCCCTCCATAGGTGTTCTGTAGGGTTAAGGTCCAGAGACTGGCTGGGCCACTCCATGACCTTAATGTGCTTCTTCTTGAGCCACTCCTTCGTTGCCTTGGCTGTATGTTTTGGGTCATTTTCAGTTTCCTCACAGAGGGAAGGAGGTTGTCACTCAGGATTTTAACAGTACATGGCTCTGTCCATCCTCCCGTTGACACAGTGAAGTTGTCCTGTGCCCTCAGCAGTAAAACACCCCCAAAGCTTAATGTTTCCACCTCCATGCCTGACAGTGGGGATGGATGCAGCATTTCTCTTCCTCCAAACACGGTGAGTTGAGTTAAAGAGAAAGGGCTCGTTTTGGTCTCATCTGACCCCAGCACCTTCTCCCAATCACTCTCTACATCATTCAGGTGTTCACTGGCAAACTTCAGGTGGGCCTGCACATGTGTCTTCTTAAGCAGGGGGACCTTGCGACCACGGCAGGATTTTAATCCAAAAGTGTTACCAATGGTTTTCTTAGTGACTTTGGTCTTTTCCATGTTGGAGAGTTTAGAGTCTGATTATCTGATTCTGTAGACAGGGGTCTTTTATACAGGTGACGAGTTAAAACAGGAGTCTAATTCAGGAGACAAGTTGATTAAGAGTGTTTAACTGGTCTGTGGGAGCAGAACTCTTAATAGTTGGTAGAGGATTAAATACGTATTTCACAATGAAATGCAAATCAATTAATATATTTTCTATAATGCGATTTTCTGGGTTTTATTTTTAATATTCTATATCTCAATGTTAAAATAAACCTACCATTAAAATTCTATTCTGTTAATTTCTTTGTCAGTGGGCAAACTGATCAAATACTTATTTACTCCACTGTATAGTATATTTGTTTTAAAAAATGCGAAACAGTAAATCGTGTTTTCCAGGTCAAACCCACATTATTTTGCAGATTGGCAGTATCTCGTCTAGACCATGTACTGTATCTGTATCATGTTCTAATCCTGTAAAAGAAGAGAGTGATCCTGGTGCACTGGTGAACAGGTCAAATATGGAACAGGTCGCTCACATTTTCCAAAGCTAAAATGCAAATGGGACAACATTTAGACACAGCTGATTACAATGCTAAATATTATTGTCAAAGTGAAACCACACGGCAGGATTTCACAGTTCAGACCAAGCACAGGCCTCAGTCCTGATACAAGCCTTATTTCTGTGCTGATAACTCAATTTCAGACCTAAATAAAGTGTGTTGGGGTCACAGCTGCTTCATTATCAGAGCATATTATGTTGTGGGCTAGATTATTACAGCTCATATTTCGATGTAGTCACTATTGCACAGACATGAAATAAAGAGGGGCTATTACACTTCTATGGGCTATTAACTGTAACACATATCATATTTGGTTCACCATGTTACCTTTTATTGTTTTAAAAATGCTATATTCACCCAAAACAACATGTTAACATGTTCTGAAGCTCTTAGTCCTGGAACATTTCAGACAAAACAATAACATCTCCATGAAAACAGGAAGATGGCAGATCCCTCACTAAAACTGTGCAACTTTAATATTTGTGAAAAAGTATAGTTCAGAACCTATGTCTATACACACTGAGCATGTGCCTCTAAACACACTGAGCATGTGCCTCTAAACACACTGAGCATGTGCCTCTAAACACACTGAGCATGTGCATTCATCAGAGCCGATGTCTTTACAGACATTCTGACCCTGGCTCCCATTGACTTACATTAGAATGTTGTGGCCCCTGTCTCTGTAACTGATGCTGTGAGCCTCACAATGTTGGGCTTAAAGGAAAAGTCACGTTTTTTACAATTTGAGCCTTATTTCGGTAATAAAACAAGTTGTTTTACTCACCCATAGCACTTTGGTGTCATATGGAGCACTTCCAGAGATGTTTTAGATTTGCGGTTAGCCTAGCGCGACTTCTAGCCATAGCTCGGGGCATATAATATATTCCCCGAGCATGTAATATGCCCTGTGCGGGCTCCAAATAACACAAACTTTAGCACTTTTCAAATCATAGAAGCTCGATGTCTTAGTCTACGATTTCGTTTGAGTCAAAAGTTGCCTGTAATCCGAGATTTATCCATAGTTTACAGCTTTGCGTTTCATGTTTGGGTCCCGGGAGCTGAGAGCACATGCGCACTGGCCTCCTGATCTACTCTTTCGAGTACTATGGATAACACGAAATCATAGACTAAGACATCGGGCTTCTATGATTTGAAAAGTGCTAAAGTTTGTGTTATTTGGAGACCGCAAACATATGACCCGAGAACTCACATGATGGAGATCGCAAATCTAAAACATCTCTGGAAGTGCTCCATATGACACCAAAGTGCTATGGGTGAGTAAAACAACTTGTTTTATTACCGAAATAAGGCTCAGATTGTAAAAAACGTTACTTTTCCTTTAAAATATTCATATTAAAGGGATATTCCAGGATTTTTGACATGGGGGCTCATTTCTGAGTTAGCCAGAGTGCTGCAGAGATGTGGAGACACTTTTTAGCAAATTTCATGCAGTCCTTCCAGCTGCAGAGTTGTCAGTTGCTAGGCTAGCGCAAGTCAATGGTAAATCAGGCTTACCCACTCCATAGTGCACCCAAAACAAGTCAACTATAACGCCAGACTGTCGATGTAAATGTCTGTGTTGATGGAACAATTTTAGAAGTATAATCAACCTTGTACTTTAAAGGATTTATGTCCTTATGCAACAGCGCGTTTTTCCCCGATCTAGCTAGGCATGGGCGGAGTGATATCACCTTGCAGTTAGGTTTCCAGCTGATATTTGTTTACCTTCAGCTGTCGTCGTTAGCCGTAGAGTACAGTAGCCTGCCCTGTTCTACAATCCAGACATGGCCACGTTTGGAGGTCTCCCCGATGCTTGGAATATACAGACGAAGAGTTGAGAGAGATGGATGTTGAAAGGGCAGAACGCGAGAGAGTGTCGGTGAGTTAGCCCCCGCTACAGCTACAGAAAACCGGGTTGTTGCATTGTTCGTTGGAATGAACGATCAATGCGGGGCTGTCTTTTCAGTTCCGTGCTCAACAGTGTAAACATCTCTTCTGTAAATCGCGTCACTGTGAAACGACATATAAATTTGCATTGCATTGCATGCGCATGTGAGCTTGAGCCTATTATTCCACTCTGCCAAGCTATAACACATAGCGTTACCTTTACATGAACGTTCACAGGCTAGCAACAACTTTATGAGCGTGCATGCCTTTTCTGTCAGCCGGGTAGAATACAAGAGTGAAGAAAAAGCTCTAGCACAGTCTTCATCAATCGACCAGCAGGCTAACATAACGACAGGAGCAAGCTTGGGTAAAAAAGGTACAAACCTGTTCTTCATCACGGGATCTTGCGCTTGGAAAGACAGATGGTACTGCAGTGGTTGTCAGACTAGGCTTTCCAAGGGATTTGGTGTAGTCGTCTGGCCCGAAATGATCACTGCAAATCTTCTGTTTATGTAGCGTCTCCACCGGTGTGTTGATGTCTAAGCCAGCAGCTACAAGCCACAGTCGCGTCCTTTCTCGATCGTGCACAGGAAAGCTGTGAAAACTTTGTGGTGCCCACCTGCGGGCTTTATTTGTACATTTTCTAAATGCACACTGAAACACCATTTTGCCCGGAAGTTCCTTTAAAATTCACCTCTTCACTCTGTGGTCTTCCTTACTACGTCTTTTCTCGCTTCTCTGTTTACGTGATTGATCACTTCACAACCAACTAGAGCAAAGTAAAACTCCGCTGCTGCTGCGAAGCTAGTCCCTCAGATATGGAATGATTCATGCTATTCGCAGTTTTATTTCAAAAATTACTCAATCAACATATATTTACATCGACAGTCTGCTGTTATAATTGACTTGTTTTGGGTGCACTATGGAGTGGGTAACCCTGATTTAAGTCTGGCTACCATTTACCATTAACTTGCGTTAGCCTAGCAACTGACAACTCTGCAGCTGGAAGGACTGCATGAAATTCACTAAAAAGTGTCTCCACATCTCTGCAGCACTCTGGCTAACTCGGAAATGAGCACCCATGTCAAAAATCCTGGAATATCCCTTTAACCTGCTTTACATGATCCTGTTTTTTCCTACTATTCTGTAAAAAAAAAAAATCCTATTAATAATACAAAACTTGGCTCCAAATTTGCTGTAACCGCATCTCAAGCTTCATTTGAGTTGAGCTGAACGCTGTGGGTGACGTCAAACTCACTTA
>JAVJIX010000118.1:915000-927500 GCA_036785185.1 Paratrypauchen microcephalus | reverse complement strand
GAGGTGAGAGAAAATAAGATGAGAGGGAGAGGAGAGAGAAAAAGAGAGAGGAGAGAAGAGAAATCAAGAGAGAGAGAGAGAGAGAGAAAAGAGAGAGGGGGAAAAGGAGAGAGAGGGAGCAGAATCTGGGAACAAACTTTAAACTGATACAGATCAAACTAACAGACAAGAATGTGAGGAATGTGAGCGTGCGTATGGTGATAGGCAAACTGTGAGGAGGTGGAAGCACTTTAAGAACACGGAGAAGCATCAGAGCTAACATGGCAAAAAGAGAAATTCAGTTTGTCAACTGGACAAAAGTTGAATCCGTTTCTCAGCTCATCCAAGCTGCTTCTTCAGTTCTGGTCAGACACTGGTGGACACTGCCTATACCTGCCTGAAGGGGGCGCTCACTACAATAAAATGACTCTGAGACTACCACACCTGTTTGTTTACAGTTGGTGTTAGTTAGGTGGGCCTGTTAGATCTGCAGTGGGAGTGGAGTGTGGGTCTTGTTAGCAGAACCATTCAGGACCATAATGGTGTTTTCACTCCTCTGGACCTGACCTGCTGCACTATTGTTTTCTTTGTTTTGGTTTAGGTTTGAGGACAGAGTTATAGACAAATGATGTCTGAGACCTCCATTTCTGTTCAAGGAAGGATTCTCTTTCTTGACAAAAATAGCCTCTTTAACTCCCCTCTCAAACCAGTTCTTTTCTCTGGCCAAGCTCTGAACCTCACTGTCCTCAAAAGAATGACCCGTGGCTTCTAGGTGAAGATATACGGCAGAAGACGGTCCACTCTGGCACGCCCGTCTGTGTTGGTACATCCTCTTGTGAAGTGGCTGTTTTGTTTCTCCAGTGTAGCGCTCAGTCTTCACTACACTGAATGGAGTGGACCACATTGCTTTGTTTGTGGCTCGGTGTTTTGTACTTTGGGTGGACCAGTTTTTGTCTTCTGTGGCAGCTGACAGGTACCGGTGGGCCAAGCCCAGGCAGTCACAGAGGCAAAAACTCGGGGTTGGGAGGAGTTCGGAGAGGCTGTGGAGGAGGACTATCGGACGGCCTCAAAGAAATTATGGCAAACCCTCCGGCACCTCAGGAGGGGGAAGCAGTGCCTCACCAACACTGTTTGCTGTGTGGGTGGAGAGCTGTGGACCTTGACTGGGAATGTTGTTATACGGTGGAATGAATACTTTGAGGATCGGTCGGGGTGGTCAGGGACAGTACCTCTGGACTGGCAGGGGTTGTGGTCCCTCTGTTTAAGAAGGGGGACCGGAGGGTGTGTTCCAACTACCCGGGAATCACACTCCTCAGCCTCCCTGGTAAGGTCTATTCTAGGGTACAGGAGAGGAGAATCCAACTGATGGTCAAACCTCGGATTCAGGAGGAGCAGTGTGGTTTTCGTCCCGGCCGGGGAACACTGGACCAGCTCTATACTTTCCATCGGGTGCTCGAGGGTTCATGGGAGTTTGCCCAACCAGTCCACATGTGCTTTGTGGATCTGGAGAAGGCATTCGACCGTGTCCCTCGTGGGGTCCTGTGGAGAGTGCTCTGGGAGTACAGGGTTCGGGGCCCTTTGCTAAGGGCTGTTCGGTCCCTGTATGACCGGAGCAGGAGCTGTGTTCGCATTGCTGGTAGTAAGTCGGACCTGTTTCCGGTGCATGTTGGACTCCGCCAGGGCTGCCCTTTGTCACCGGTTCTATTCAGTGAACTTATGGATAGAATTTCTAGGCTCAGTCAGGGGCTGAAGGGGATCCGGTTTGGGAACCACAGGATCTCATCTCTGCTGTTTATGGATGATGTTGTCCTGATGGCTTCATCGAACCGGGACCTCCAATGTGCACTGGGGCGGTTTGCAGCTGAGTGTGAAGTGGCTGGGATGAGGATCAGCTCCTCCAAATCCGAGGCCATGGTTCTTGACTGGAAAAAGATGGCTTGCCCTCCTTGGGTGGGGTGGAGAGTCCTGGCCTCAAGTGAAGGAGTTCAAGTATCTTCGGGTCTTGTTCACAAGTGAGGGGAGGATGGCACATGAGATTGACAGGCGGATCAGTACAGCGTCGGCAGTGATGCGGTCGCTGCACCGGACAATTGTGGTGAAGAGGGAGCTGACCCAAAAGGCAAAACTCTCAATTTACCGGTCAATCTACGTTCCTCCCCTCACCTATGGTCATGAGCTCTGGGTAATGACCGAAAGGGCAAGATCATGGATACAAGCGGCCGAAATGAGTTTCCTCCGCAGAGTGGCTGGGCGCTCCCTTAGAGATAGGGTGAGGAGCTCAGTCATGCGGGAGGGGCTCAGAGTAGAATCGCTGCTCCTCCATGTCGAGAGAATCCAGCTGAGGTGGCTCGGGCATCTGTTCTGGATACCTCCTGGACACCTCCCTCGGGAAATCCTGGACACCTCCCTTGGGAGGTGTTCTGAGCATGTCCTACTGGGAGGAGGCCTCGCTGGAAGGACTATGTCTCCCGGCTGGCCTGGGAATGTCTTGGGTAAAGTGTCTGGGGTAAAGGAAGTCTGGGAGTCCATGCTTAGACTGTTGAGCCCGTGACCCGCCCCAGATAAGCGGAAGGAAAAGTATGGATGGACTATTACTGTAATGAGTCTAAAACACTGGTGGTTTTCAGTCAGTGTGTGAAAGCTGTTCCTGTAAACCTGATTGTTGCCACGGTGATGTAACTGTCCTTGGACACAGTCTCCATACTGCGCCTCTATAGTCCACACACTGTCTCTGTACTAGTGTGTGCTGTCTGCTGCTGATGTGTTACTAGGTGTCGAGGGTCAAGGCCAGGTCACAGGTCAAAGGTCACTGTGGTATTACCATAAATCTTTCTTACGGTAACAGAACAGACACATGACTTTTCACCTGGAGTAATCATGTACAGTACACAGAGAGATAGGTGAGAGAGTATACTGTCTGTGCTCAGAGCTGTGTTTTCTTGTAAACTGTTTGGTCGGATACAAAACTGAAGACTTGTTTACAGATATAAATGATCAGTTTAAAGAGGGATTACACTTCTTTGGGGTATGAACTAGGGATGTCCCGATCAGGTTTTTTGGCCCTCCGATCCGATTATTTAAGTACGCTTATTACTTATTATTTATCTTTCTGGGTGTCACGGATGTAGGACATGTAGTTTGTCAGAAATCTTCTTATAAAGAGCTGCAGAGCTTTCTCGGTGAATCCGAAACCACGTGATCAGATCGGGACATCCCTAGTATGAACTATAACACATCACATATTTTGGTTACCATGTTACTTTTTACTGTTTTGAAAATTCGCCAAAATCGCTCTCCCCTCCTTTTGCTCCCCGCACTAAATCACTCCAGGTTGGACTACTGTAATGCACTCCTCATCGGGATCTCTGGCAGGAGCCTTCAAAAGCTCCAATACATCCAAAACAGCGCTGCCAGGGTCCTGATGAGGGTGCGGAAACACGAGCACATCACCCCCATCCTTCACACCCTGCACTGGCTTCCCGTTCACCTCCGTATTGAATACAAGATCCTCCTGCACACCCATCACTGTCTGCACGGTGCGGCCCCCACCTACCTCACCGAACTACTCACACCTCAGACCTCTACCAGGACCCGGTCAGGCCAGCAGCACCGTCTGATTCCACCCAGGACACGGCTAAAGACCATGGGTGACAGGGCCTTTCAAGCCGCAGCTCCCCGTCTGTGGAATACCCGTCCCGACCACCTTAGGGCCCCACAGTCGGTGGATGCTTTTAAAAGTGCACTAAAGACTCACTTGTTCACAAGAGCCTATGGCTAATTGGCCCCATAATATGTTGTGTTTTTATATTGCTATGTTTGTATTCTGTCTGTGTTTTTACCCTGTTTTTAAATGCTCTGTAGCACTTTGAGATTGTTTTTCAATGTAAAGTGCTTGATAAATAAAATCTATTATTATTATTATTATTATTACTCCCCTTTCAAAGTGTTATCACAGCACAATCAGCGTGCATCCTGCTAATGAAACTGAATGTTCAGTTTTGTATCAAACCTTTGTATATTTATTGAAAATTGTCATGAGGGAGCATGGGAGATGTAGGCTTGAGGAGTTTTGTACAGAATCTTAAACCATAAGGAGGGTTTGGACAGGGCCTGGACAAGATTGCTAGATTACTCAGACATGCATGGATGACATATTAAACCTCTTCAGGCAGGTTTTTGATGAGGCAACATTCTATGGATATGTGAAAGAACATTTCCATGGAAACAAGCAGGAAGAGGCCCTCCTCCAGGTCAAATAAGAGTCGGGGTTGTGGAGATGCAAGCCCACTTTGGTTCCATGCATGTAGTAGGTTTCAAATCACCTAATTAAAGACTCTGACTGAAACAAACAACTCATAGTAACTGATGTTATAATGTGGACTCTTATGGCACCTTACAAAATTGGACTTGTCTTGATTATCTTGCCTCAGGACACAGCAACAGTAGTATTTCTGCACTGTGCTCAATGAACTGTTAAAGCAAATGAAATCAAATATTCTCTCTAAGTGCATTTGTCTCATATAACAGAGAGACCAGTGTGTTTGGACATGTCTCTGCGGTTTTCTCTCATTTAAAACCACATCTGGGAATCGAACCATCAAATTCATAATTATTTTACCTGGAGACTGTCCTCACCATTGGCTTAAATCCTTCACATACAAACAGAGAGAGAGAGAGAGAGATTATGGGTGATTTTCAGACTCTAGAATGCAATGATGTCATGTTCTCGGATGGGGTGGGGCAGGTTTGTCATGAAATCTCCAAATTCACAAATGTTCAACCTGATCATTTCTATTAGTGCCTAGAACTCACTTTATCACAGCAAAAAACATGACTTTCTGTATTATGGTGAGCTTTAAACCATGTTAGAATGTTGTTACCTCCTCAGAAACATACCTGGAGTTTATTATTAGTCTGTCTACATCTAGAAAGCTGAGAACATCATAAGATGTAATGGAGTGATTTCAGTTTGAGGGAAGAACTCAGCCTAAATATGCAGGGTTTGTGTGAATGAAACAAAACACAACTCCAGGTCTGTTTGTGATGAGGAAATTACATTAGGACATAGATCAGAAAATTAAAGATTAAAGGGATAGTGAGGGTTTTTTTTAAAAATGTTAATCTGTATGGGTTTCCTTCTAAAAGTTTTGTGCGGTAACACTGGCTTACCTCTGACAGTTTGCGCTCAGCCCAGTTCTGCTCGGGTTCTGGAGCTCAGGTAATTAGGTCCGGTAAGTTCGCGGGGACTCGTAATAAAGCTTGTTTTTCTTCTCAAAAAAAACGTTTGTCTGAAAGGTGATATATTTGCATCCCAAACAGAAAAATCCAGCAGCGTATTTTCGCATTCGCATATCTCGTCTCGATTCGTATCACTGCGCTCCTATTACTTATTATTAGCCTGTTCACCTTTAGCAGAAGTGAACGACGGATGCGGTCCGCCGTAAGGGGAAGTTTACGAGTGAACAGGCAACAGGCAGCTAACGGGAGCGCAGTGATACGAACCGAGACGTGATATGTGAATGCGAAAATACGCTGCTGGATTTTTCTTTGGGTTAGTGGGTGACTGTACTGACTGAACAACCATAATTAAAGGTCCCATGGCATGAAATTTTCACTTTCTGAGGTTTTTGAACGTTAATGTGAGCTCCCCTACCCTGTTTAGCCCCCCCCCCCCCCCCATGGTTAAAAGTTGCGAAATGTCTAAACTGAGCATTTGCGATCCTTTTCTGCGTTAGAAAAAATCGGAGCTCAAATGGGCGATTTTGAACAAGGCACCTTATTGACGTCAGATCGAAAAAAGAAATGCAAATGCAGTTCCACCCCCGTCTGTCTGTACTCAGCGTCTCTGTAAATCACGCCCAGAGAGTTTGGACTGCGGAGGAGCTACGCAATGCGAAATGCGTTTTTTTATTTGTTTCTAGGCTCGGAAGTCCTTTATCTGAGCCTGTGGATATCTGAAACAGCAGTGGTTTCATTTTATTTTCTGTGGAAATGTGTTTATTTTTCAATGGAAGGCTTCTCATCTCTCCCCCTGTGCAAAAACACGGAAGTGGGTCACAGAGCGGAGCGGAGAGCTTGCCCACGCCCCCACCCCTACTATAGGCCATCTCTGTCCTCCTCATTTGCATTCAAGCAACAACGCCCATAATGGAGTGTTCCAGAGTGACATTTATGACTCTTTCTCATCTTATCTCTGTTTCTCATGCACTGAGTGTTGATTTTGAAGAAGGATTCATTTACAGTATTAGGGAACCATTAAGGAGCCATATAAAAGCATCAACAAGTACCATGTCATGGGATCTTTAAATCTTATGAAATACTCTGTACCTGATTATTTCCATGTATTTGAGTAAAAAGTGTGTTGCCCCACTACAGATAGATTGTATAAGCAGCTCTTGAGGTCAAAATAAGTCCACTGGGTACTGTACAGGATGTGCACTGTTAGCATGCTGCTTGTAATTAGCTCTACTGTAATGGCAAAAATCTGCTCTGTCTTATAAACTCAGCTATCAGAGAAACAAATAGTTGTATGAAGGATTTTTTTGTTTGTTTCAAATTGTCAGTAAAAGTTCAAAATAGCTTTATAGAGATGCAGCAGCCTTGTAATTATGACAACCAAAAAAAAAAGAAAAAAAAAGAATGAAAATCCATCACCTGTGGATGTGGTGATAGCGAGGCTACCTCGTTATCTATTGGCTGTTGGGTTGTCAATCAAACTCCCTACGTTTCTAGCGTAACTGGTGGTTTACGTTCACTTCTCTCATTCCACAGACACAAGCAGGGCTGGACTGGGACAAAAAAACAGCCCCTCATAATTAGCAGAGCACAACAGACTAATTTATGTTTGTGTTCCCCAAAGTAATGTATTTGACTATTGTTACGTCTTGGCCGAGGGGAAACACCTTCTTCACTACAGGGTCTGGAGCATCTCGCTTTGGGTGGTGAATTCTTACATTCTATCAGGTTCTGGACGGGAAAAGTAGTGAACTCTCTCTTCTCTCTCCTCAACAGCCTGGCTCGACCAGACAGGAAGAGGGACAGATTATTACAGTTTATTAAGTGATAAATAGAAAATCTAAATTAAAAATAAAAATATTGGGAACTACCTGGAAAAACTGTGGAACTATTTAAACCATGAAAACATTTAGTATCTTTAGGTTACATTTTTATTTTTTGATAATGATCAGATAAATCTCAAACTAAGGCAGCACAAGACAAGATGTCTGAGTGGAAGTAACGATGCTCTCACTTAAGGTCGCTTAAATCGGCCTGTTCGATGTGTGATGTGTGTGGAATTTGTTGTTTATCAAAAAAAGTCTGACCAATGTGGATGCCCCCAGTGGAGTCAGTAGTGTGGAAACATTTACATGATTAAAAGGTTTCTTGTTAACCTAAAGTGTATTCTTAGACTTAGACAAACTTTATTGATCCACAAGGGAAATTGTTTTGGGTACAGTCGCTCACTCATCAAATATAATATATGATATATGATATATAACAGAGGGAAAAAGAACAGAAAGAAAAATAGATGGAAAAGCACCAAATATGATACAACATAGTCCGGGCTAGTGCCCCACTGCAGATACTTCGAGCACTCAAACTTTAGCGCTAGCTGACCGGCTACTGCACCGCAACCACTTGCTACCACAGGATAGTGGCGAAATTCGCCGTTTTCGATCCATGTGGCATGTCTGTCCATCACCTAAAAGTCCTGGTATTATCCTAACATTACTACTGCTGACCTGCTGTGATACACTGTGTGTCCTGTCCACTGTCTCTGGCTGCTCCTCCTCTCCCTCGGGTTCCCTCGGGTTCCCTCGGGTTCCCTCGGGTTCCCTCGGGTTTCCTCGGGTGTCCTCGGGTTCCCTCGGGTTCTCTCTGGTTCCCTTGGGTTTCCTCGGGTTTTCTCGGGTTCCCTCAGGTTTCCTCAGGCTCCCTCGGGTGCCCTCGGGTTCCCTCGGGTTTCCTCAGGCTCCCTCGGGTTTCCTTGGGTTCCCTCAGGTTTCCTCAGGCTCCCTCGGGTGCCCTCGGGTTCCCTCTGGTTTCCTCGGGTTCCCTCAGGTTCCCTGTCCACAGTCTCTGGCTGCTCCTCTCCCTGTCCACCTTCAACCTGCAGAGGACGTGGAGGCTCCAGCCCCTCCAGAGAATATGTCTGTTATTTTTTAACACTGCAGCGTGTACAGTGAGGCTTTTCACCCGCAAATTCTCCACACCTCCTTTCTTTCGCTTTTCTACCACTCATTCGCTCAATATGATTATGAAAGTGGCGGGGATCAGTGCAGACAAAGGGGTGGGACCGCTCTCGTAAACTTCTATATCCTGATTGGTTTAGTCCACTGTCTATATTGAAGATGGACCAATGGGACGCCTCCTCTAAATTGTGGGCCGGTGACCGATAAAAAAAAAAAAAAGAACGGCCCCCGAGGACTGTCGGCCCACCGGGAAAATGCCCGATATGCCAGATGGCCAGTCCAGGCCTGGACGCAAGATGCCGTCTATTTGAACAATGCAGCGGTTCTTAGCAGCTTTTTTCAAGTGTAGCTGCCTCACCGTTTGCAGTTTGCAGTTGGTTACAAGAGCAACAAGAATCCACCACCAGTTAGCTGCAAAAAAAAAGTCTGTTTTTGAGGTCACTTCCAATGACGGCGTGCACTGAAGCAGACGAAGGGTCTAAAGACTGATGCGTTGGTCGCTACATGATTTCTGGACAGGAAACTTCAACAGCAATTCGTTCAGCAAATCGTTCATGCGCACCGGCTGTAAACAAACATGATTTCTAATGTAAGGAGGAGACAGGAGGAGGCAGGAGGAGGCAGGAGGAGGCAGGAGGAGACAGGACTAGACAGGAGGAGGCAGGAGGAGACAGGAGGAGGCAGGAGGAGGCAGGAGGAGACAGGAGGAGGCAGGAGGAGACAGGAGGAGGCAGGAGGAGGCAGGAGGAGACAGGAGGAGGCAGGAGGAGACAGGAGGAGGCAGGAGGAGACAGGAGGAGACAGGAGGAGGCAGAAGGAGACAGGAGGAGGCAGGAGGAGGCAGGAGGAGACAGGAGGAGGCAGGAGGAGGCAGGAGGAGGCAGGAGGAGACAGGGGGAGGCAGGAGGAGAGAGGAAGAGGCAGGAGTAGGCAGGAGGAGGACAGGAGGAGACAGGAGGAGGCAGGAGGAGACAGGAGGAGGCAGGAGGAGACAGGAGGAGGCAGGAGGAGGCAGGAGGAGACAGGAGGAGGCAGGAGGAGGCAGGAGGAGACAGGAGGAGACAGGAGGAGGCAGGAGGAGGCAGGAGGAGGCAGGAGGAGACAGGAGGAGACAGGAGGAGGCAGGAGGAGACAGGAGGAGACAGGAGGAGACAGGAGGAGGCAGGAGGAGGCGTTTCTACTTAGGGAGCGGTGGGGGGGTTCACGGATGCACAACATTTGGAAAAGGACATATATAATTAAATATAAATATAATTTATAATCAATTATAATCATATATAATTTATATAAATATTTATATAAATAAATATATACATATATATATATATATATATACAGTGCAACACATCTTCTTCACATAGAGTTGATCAGATTGTCAGTTGTGGCCTGTGGAATGTTGGTCCACTCCTCTTCAATGGCTGTGTGAAGTTGCTGGATATTAGTGGGAGCTGGTACACGCTGTTGTATACGCCGGTCAAGCACATCCCAAACATGCTCAATGGGTGACATGTCCGGTGAGTATGCTGGCCATGCAAGAACTGGGACATTTTCAGCTTCCAAGAATTGTGTACAGATCCTTGCAACATGGGGCCGTGCATTATCTTGCTGAAACATGAGGTGATGTTCATGGATGTATGGCACAACAATGGGCCTCAGGATCTCATCACGGTATCTCTGTGCATTCAAAATGCCATCAATAAAATGCACCTGTGTTCTTCGTCCATAACAGCCTTTGAAGAGGAGTGGACCAACATTCCACAGGCCACAATTGACAATCTGATAAACTCTATGCGAAGAAGATGTGTTGCACTGCATGAGGCAAATGGTGGTCACACCAGATACTGACTGGTTCTGAGTCCCCAGACCCCCAATAAAGCAAAAAAAAAAGCACATTTCGGGGTGGCCTTTTATTGTGGGCAGTCTGGGGTGCACCTGTGCACTGGTCATGATGTCGGATCGGCATCTTGATGTGGCGCACCTGTGAGGTGGGGTGGATTGTCTCGGCGGGGCAGAGGTGCTCGCTGTCACACATTTGGACAGATTTGTGAACAATGTTTGAGAGAAATGGTAGTGTTGTGTATCTGGAGTGAATTTTGGATCTTTGGGTCCATCTCAGGAAAAATGGGAGCAAAAACAAAAGTGTTGCGTTTATATTTTTGTTGAGTGCATATATATGCACTCAACAAATATATATATATATATATATATATATATATATATATATATATATATATATATATATATATATATATATATATATATATATATATCAAACTATATAGCACTTTTCATACAATAAATGCAACACAAAGTGCTTTACAGTGATTAAAAATAGAAGAACATGAACAGAATAGAAAGCGCAGATAGAATCAATAAGAATGTACCTGTTAAAAATGCATTTAAAGAGTCAAAGTAAAAGTCATTTATTTAATATTCTGAGGTCTTATAAAGCTTCAAATGTACTGATATTCATACATATTTGTGCTGAATTTTGTTCAACAGAAACTTTTGAATTAATCATGTTTTCCTAGCTGCTTTTATTTGTGTATTTTTTGTTGAAACTTAAAACATGTTCAAATGAATTCCCTCGGCCTTTTCTGCAGATCTTAGACAATAATAATAATTAAAAAATATTTTTACTTTTCAGTCCAGTTCAGAAATGTAACGGAGAAGAAAGTGCACATACCTTCTCTCACATGTAGTAAAGTAAAAGTCCTGGTCCTGGTTTAGACCTGGTTTAGTTCTGGTTTAGACCTGGTTTAATCCTATCTTAGTCCAGATTTACGTAGTTAATTCCTGTAAAATATTTCACTTTAATATAACTGAGTGAGGCATAAATAATACAGATGAGATTTGACAAAGTGTCCTGCCCCTGACCTGAAACTCCATTTGACATAATGCGTGCTCCTCAGGTCTGCAGACAGTAGGAGAATATCCTCGTATGTGCAGGGTTAAATGTCTAATTCTTTACATTTGGAACATTCTTTTGCGTTTCTGCAGACAGGACGTCACACTGGGAGATTAGTGGGTCAAATCAGCTGCACACATCCATAATACAAATGTCTTTCAAAAATGTTGCATAAGTGTGAAAACTGAGAAACACGCCCCACATTAGAGCTGCTGTTCAGATAAGAAGTGTGTCCAGACCTTTCACCCACATCTGCAGCTGCGAGAAAACAGGGACATCCACACCTGCTTTAGACCTGGTTTAGATCTGCTATAGACAAGATTTAGTCCTGGTTTAGACCTGGTTTAGACCTGGTTTAGTCCTGGTTTAGTCTTGGTTTAGATCTGGTTTAGACCTGGTTTAGTCCTGGTTTAGATATGGTTTAGACTTGATCAGGTTAATACATGTGGTTTAGACCTTCAGTTATTGTTTTGGACATGGTTCAGTCTGTACACTGGACAGACAAAAGTGGCACTGAACTAGAACATGGTCTAACCCAGGTCTTACATAAGACTAAACCCAAACTAAACTGGGGTTAAACCTGGACTATATTCAGACCTAAATCAGGCGTAACCCAGGGCTATAGCACTAGTGACATGTCCTTACCAGTGCTGACGAGGAACACCCCATAAGAGCTGCATTTGGACTAACGCGGGACCTTGATCAAACAGGTCTAAACCAGGTCTAACCCAGAACTAAACCCGATCTAAACCAAGCCTAAACTAGGTCTAAACCAGATCTAACCCAGAACTAAACCAGGTCTAACACCTCTCTCAGACTACCTCCAGTCCAACTGCGACTTTGAAGGCTGTACGAGCCAGACCACAGGCCTGGACTGGCCATCTGGCATACCGGGCATTTTCCCGGTGGGCCGACAGTCCTCGGGGGCCGGTACCGGTGCTGTTTATTTATTTTTTTGTTTGTTTTTTTTTTAACTTAGAGCCCGGTCACCAGTCCATAATTTAAAGGAGGTGGCCCATTGGTCCATCTTCAATATAGACAGTGGACTAAACCAATCAGGATATAGAGAGTGGTCCCACCCCTTTCTCTGCGCTGAGCCCTGCCAGTTTCATAATCATACTGTGAGCGAATGAGCGGGCAGTGGCCAGTGCCAAGCCAAAGGGACTGTTATGTGGACATCTAAATGTTACAAGTATATGTAACAAACGTGAACAGGTTGAACATCTCTTATGCAAATCTAATATCGACTGTTTTGGTATGTCTGAATCTTGGTTCAAACAAACATCTGCAGAAGCTTTAAAGCCCCAGTGTGTAGGATTCCTGGCACATAGGTGGATGGTGCTATTGCACTTTCTGTTTTAGCTACGGCAGACCTCGAGACGCGCGGGTCCCGTTTTTTTTTTCTTTTTTTTTTTCTTATG